>CABHPQ010153585.1:0-42710 GCA_902168405.1 Peromyscus aztecus | reverse complement strand
AAAGTACAGCCTCAGTGGCAGTTGAAGGCCCAGGATGGAAGAGGTCTTGCAAAGAAGTTGAGGCTTGGCACCATGAAGACAGCCCAAGAGAGGCTACTGGTGAAAGTGCAACCCTGTTACAGCAGAAGACCCCAGCATTTTGGAGATGCCAAGGACCATGGGAAGACCACGAAGAGCAGCCACAGTAGTGGAGTGGAGCCAGTTGGAGCCTGGAAGACAAGCTGTGTGTGCTGCAGAGGGCAGAGCCAGAGAAGTGATCCAAGCCCTTTGTAGGAGTCCAGAATATTGTGAGTGGATCTCAGCCACTGGACAGTTGGAATTTGGTTTTGCTTTGATTTGGTTGTGACTGTGCCCTGACTTTTCCCTATTGAAGTAAGAAAGTATTTTATTGGAGCTCATAATTGAAAGACTTGGAATTTTAAAAGACTTTTGATTTTAAGAGATTGACTATATTCAAAGGGACTGAAATTTCAATGTGTTTAAATTTGTAAAGACTGTGGGACTTTTAAAGTCGTTTATGTTTTTAATGTGACGTCTTTGGGATGAATAAGAAAGGAAGAGTTGTAGCTTGATAGTGATGTGTTTGTATGTCAGTTTGACAAGGGGTCAGTTGTACTGGTTGGTTTTGTGTGTCAACTTGACACAAGCTACAGTCATCAGAGAGGAGGAGCCTCTGTTGAGGAAATGCTTCCATGAGCTCCAGCTTTAAGGTGTTTTCTCAGCTAGTGATCAATGGGGGAGGGCCCAGCTAATGGGTCCTGGGTTCTATAAGAAAGCAACCTGAGCCAGCCATTGGAAAGCAGCCAATAAGCCACTCTCCTCCATGACTTCTGCATTAGCTCCTGCCCCCTGGTTCTAGACCTGCCTGAGTTCCTGTTCTGACTTCCTCCAATAATGGACTATGATCTGGAAGTGTAAGCCAAATAAACCATTTCCTCCCCAACTTGTTCTTTGGTCATGGTGTTTTGTCCCAACAATAGAAACTCTAACTAAGACATCATGCAAGTCTGGGGACCTGAGTTTAATTCCCAGAACCCATGTAAAGTTTGGACAGAACCAATCTGAAAGAGTGATATGTGTTCTTGTGGTGGTTTGAAAGAAAATGGCCCCAAAGCAGGTGACACTATTAGGAGATAAGGCCTTATTGGAGGAAGTGTCACTGTGGGAGCGGGCTTTGAGGTCTCCTGTGCTCAAGCCACGCCCAGTGAGACAGACCACTTCCTGTTGCCTACAAGATGTTGGATTCTCAGCTACTTCTCCAGCACGACGTCTGCCTGTATGCTGCCGCGTCCCACCATGGTGATAATGGATTAAACCTCTGAACTGTAAGCCAGCCACCACAATTAACACAACTAAATGCTTTTCTTTCTATAAGAGCCCTTTTTCAGATTTCCTAGTGGCTGTACCCAGCAGGTCTGCATAGAGAGGATGATTGGACCATGGGCCTGAATGCAGGTGTCTGAGATGGTCTACTCTTGGCTATGCTGGGGGAGGTCTTTTGCTATACCCCTTGGCATTTCTATAAATACCCTAGGGCAGAGACAGTCAGGGTCTGATGGAATAGGTTCCAGGACCTCTAGAGACTATCCTGTATTTTCTATCTTTATCTCCCCCATCTAATCCTTCTGTCTAATATTTCCTGTTGCTCCTACTCAAGAGCACTATGGGGAAATGTGGGGTGGTGGGTAGCCCCCCACACCTTTCTAAGGGTTGCTGTGGTCCTAGTGTCTTTTCACAGCAATAGAAACCCTAACTAAGACAGTTCTTAAAGGCTGAGCCATCTCTCCAGCCCCCTAAAGTAAAACACTTTAAAAAGTAACTTAAGAGAGGAGGGGATTGTTTGGGCTTATTGTTTGAGCGGCTACAGTCCATTGTGGTGGGAAGACACGATGACAGGACCATCAGGAGGCTGGGCACATTACCTCCACAGTGAGGAAGCCTCGAGCTGATAGGAAGCCGGACTCTCTCTGTGATCCATTTACTCTAGTGAAGTACTACACTCTGAAGTTTCCACAGCCTTTGGCACCATCAACTGCATACTAAGTGTTCAAACACATGAGCCTGTGGGAAGGCAGGGGTAGGGGGATTTCACATTCAAGCCAAACCTCTGAGGTGTGAATGCATTGTGCAGAAGCCTATTTAGGACAGGCACCTTCAAGGACTGTAGACATGCAGACCTGTACAAATTGTTTCTAGAAAGACCTACACAAGCAGCAAACTAGAGCACCCAGAAACCTCTAACACGTCATGTCTTGGGAGGAAGTCACTGAGGTAGCCATAAGAGGCCCTCCCGAGGACTTACCACGTCTGTGCAGAGTAATAATGTGACTATTTTGGTAGACATAAACAGTGCTGTCGTGGCTTTACTTAGAAGTCACTACAGTGGGGACTAAGACACTTGGAATCTGTCTGGTATATCGTCAGCAGAGAGAGAATCCTTGAGTCTGGGACAGCTACCCTTCTCCACCACCCGAAAGCTCTGCGCACGCTCCTGTAAAATTTTCTCTCTGAGATAGACTAGATGACTCAGCAAGGCTTAACTCCTGCACCATAGTGTCTTTCGGGCCTCTGCCCATGGAGTGTCTAGAAGCCTGATTTGTAATCCAATGAGTGGGCAGATTGTGGTTTCTTCCATTACTGTCTGCCCTGGGGATGAGTGTAATCCCTGCTCATTTTCCCTGGGCAGTTTTGACGTGGAAGGAGAAAGTGTCCTGAAGGCAGGAGCCAGGCCTGGGTGCACATCCTGCTGCTCTGACCTCACTCTCCTTGGGGGTGGTCTGACTGGGCTGCCAGCCAGGGGACCACTAAGACGAGGCTTCTCCTTGCTCCCTGGCAGCTCCCAGAGGAGGTTCCAGGAATCCTCTGTCTCATGTATCCTGCCAATTCTAAAACTTCCTGCTGACCAAGGCATCTATGTATTTTTAGTAGTCCCGAAGCTCAGACGCCATCTAATGCAGGATCTATTAGGGAGCGACACAGCAGAATAGTGTGTGCACAACATAATAGAGGATGCTTCGCTGGTGCTCCTCCTGGCTGGGTATCACCCCTCACTCCTAATCCCACTAGATAAGCGCTGTCCCGGGTTTTGTGTTGATCCTACCTGACTCTTGTGATTTCTCTTGAGTTATTCTCTCCCTCCCTCCCTCTCTCTTTCCCTCCTTCCCTCCCTCCCTCCCTCCCTCCCTCTCTCCCTCTCCTTCCCTCCCATCCTCTCTAGCTTTGTCTTTGTTGGAAAGGCACATGGAATTACACTAGACGAGTTAATTCTTTGATTCAACGTTGCTTTTGAAATCCACTAGCATGGTTGTGGTATAACACGGCACATTCGTTTTCAAAGCTGTGTAGTAGTCCATTGTGTAGAGAACTAGTTGGTACCCTTTAATCTGTCAACTCTTGACCCTTGGATGGTTTCTTTTCAGTGTGGTACTGATGAAAACCTCTATGCATGCTTCCTGGTGCACAGGTATTGAGCTGGACTGTGATGGCTCTTGGGTGTTCAGTCACCTTTTACTAAGGAATCAGGAGGGCAGAGGGGAGAGTCCTCAGGACTGGAGCTTCCATGTATTGAGTTTTTCTAAGGTAAGAGAGAGGGAATCTGGAAACTATTGACCCACAAACATGATGGTCTTCAGGATATAGAAAATTCTGTAACAGAAAATCAGGTGCATGATGGCTCACACATGAAATCCCCCGCACTTAGGAGGTTGAGGCAGGAGGATTGCCTGAGTTCCAGGTCATCCTGGCCTAAAAAATGAGACCCTGTCTCTGAAAACCACACCAAAGTAAAAAGATTTAAACAATGGCATCCTCATGACTTATTATAATAAGCCGTGACAAACAATGGTCAAGTCTTTTGGTGGCCGTCAGCTCTGGTAGATCTAGGGAGCACTATTTAGTCTGTCTGCCTTGAGTATTCTGTGAGGCCCTGTGTTGTTCTTGGAACAGGGTGATTCCCAGTGGCTTCAATTTGTTTTTTCCCCCACGTCTGCTTTTCTAAGGCAGAAATAGTCCAACAAAGTGCTTTCACGTCCCTGTCTACCCTAGAAGTTCATTAGACGGGTTCTCCATGAAGACAGTATCAGGAATCAGGAGTGACAGTAGGGGGAGTGGACACACCAGAGCAGCGTTAGAAATCTCCAATGGCGATGACTTAGCAGACAAGTACCCATGCAGAGACTTCTGTTTGAGCCTTGACTTGCTCGATCCTTCTGAGTGCTCACAGACGGGTTTGTTTGCTTAAATATTTACTGTAGCAGCTTTATCGCGATCTAATTTATCCACTGCACCGTTTATATCATGCAGCTTGGTACTTTTTAGGATAGGCAAAAAAACCCATCACTGCAGTAACTTTTCTTCATTCCAAAGAGAAATCCTACACCCGTTAGGAGTTACTCCTCCTCCTATGAACCTCCCTCAGTGGTTCTGAAAAACCACTCATCAACTTTCAGTGGGTAGATTTGCTCCTCGGAGTGTTTCCCATAAGTGAGATTGTACAACATGATCCTTTTGAGACTGACTTTTCTTACTTATCTTGCTGTTTGCAAGGTTTGTAGCTATTGTATCACGCATCTGCGACTCATCTCTCTTTGCTGATACTCCATGTGTCCATTCTGTGGACACAGTGTTTTACTTATCCATTCGTTAGCCGACAGACCTTTGAGTTATTTCATTTTTAATTTTATTTCATTGCTCAGTACCCCCCTCTGTGTGTGTTTTCATTTCTTTGTGAAATATTTCCATTCGTTTCATCCCTTTTAAGTAATCCCTTAAAACTGGCATGGCTGGGTCAAACGGCAATTATTTCTTAATCTTTTGAAGAGCTTATCTGTTCGGTAATTTGATGAGTACTTTGGCTAAAGGCAAAGTGACAGTGATTAAGTTTGTGGGTGGCATTATAAAGCTATGAGCGGTCATTACTCTGTTTTTGTCACTGTTCAACATGGTAGCCGTGAGCCTGACTGCAGAGGACCCAAAGCACTCTTAGACCTGCTTTAGACGAACTGGAAGATACACACTGGATTTCCAAGTCTTAGTATGAGAAAATGAGTGTACATATCTAGATCCTCCTATCTGAGGCTCCTGGATGTTGGGATTATAGACATGTGCTACCACACATGGCGTACATGGCTTTTAAAATCCATGTGTGTTCATGCACATGTTGTTAATCATTAATGGAATGATTAATAATAATAATTACCTTATCTGAAGGGTCCATAAGATGGTATGTGAAGATATTCACATACCATGTGCATGCAGGTGTCCATGGAGGCCAGAGGAGAACCTTGGGCATTATTCCTCAGTCTCTTCCTATCTTTTTAGTTTTGTTTCTGAGATATGGCCTGGCACTCACTCAGCAGTCTGGGATAGCTGGCCAGTGATTGCTAGGGCGTGCCTAGCCTTCCTTCCTCATCACTGGGATTACAAACACACCCTGTCAACCTAGCCTTTTTATATGGGTTCTGGGGATTAAACTTGGTGGTTGCTGACCTATCTCCCGAGCCTCCTTCAAATCTTTTCTAATGGGGTTTAGAGGGTTTGAAATCCAGACGTTCTATTTGGTCAAACCACGCTCTTCTGTTTCTCTCACAGCCGTCTCCTTCTCTAAACATCAGATGGGTACTAGAAGAGTCTGGAATCAATGAGGCCTGAACAGGAAATCAGTTTCCTCTTAGATGTAACTGTGGGCAAGTTATTTAACACTCTGAAGTTGTTCATCATTAATGGAATGATTAATAATAATAATTACCTTATCTGAAGGGTCCATAAGATGGTATGTGAAGATCTTCAGTGAGGGCAGGCCTAGCCAGAACTGCATAAATGTTAACTCTCTTCTTGACTTTTCCTACTTCCATCTGGTAAGTAATATAGGCAGTTAGCTACCTGGTGATGCACAGTTTAGGGTATCATTCCGCATACTTCATGTGACTTACAGTGGATTATTTTAATAAGAGACTTCATGGTATTATGTGCAATAGGCTCACTTCAGCAGCTGAATGTGTCACGAATAACATAGAAATAGCCAGTCTCAGCTCTCCAGCCATCAGGGTAGAAGTGAACTTGCCTCTTGGAGATGCAATGTGTTCCAAGTCTTAAATTAATTCTGAGTTGTTTGTAGTTACCCCACTTAGGGATATCATGAGATAGAGGCCGCTGACATGTATTTCAGGATGTAACGGTCAAACCACCCAGAATGAACTGGATGCAGAAAACCAAGTGGGAACTTCTCAAGGGCACTCATGCTCTTTCCAGAGTCCCCTGGAATTTCCTGTTTCTGTTTGGACTCAAAACATCACATGAAGCTCACTTTCTCTGAGCATTCTGGATCCTGCCTGGACCCAGGAAGGCACTGTTTACTCTTTAGGTCAGATACATCCATCAGGGACCATCACCGCCTCCTCCATTTCTGGGGCACAGAGCCGTTTTTCTTCAACGGCGTTCATTATAGATCAGACTCTCTTCTCATCTTCTATTTGCATGTTTGCCTCTTTCTCCAGAATCAGCAACTCTCCCCACTTTGTATGGAAGTAAAACACATAAGAGAACATAACGACTCGGTTGTCTTAAGTGTATAATTTAATATTATGAATTTCATTTATACTGTACCTCCATCTCCCATTCATCACGCCTTGAAGGCTCATCCAAGTTGCAGCATGCATCTGCATTTTTCTTCTCTTATACTATCTCGTCATTTGCACACAGTGAATTTGCTTACTCACTCATCTGTTGATGGACACGTGGGCTGCTTCCACCTTTTGCCCATTGTGGACGGTGCTATTGTGAGTATGGATATCCTTATTACAGTGTTGGAAGCAGACTGGACACCAAAAAGCAGAGGATAGAATGGAATCGGTAACTGAAGGAAAAGTTGCCTCTTGAAAATGGAATTTTCAATATACTGGGGGTGCCAGCAGCTCTTTCCTGCTGTAGATTTATGGGAAAATGGGTGTGTAAAATTGGGTTTTTGTTGCTTAAACACTAGTCATTGTTTTCTGTGTGCTTTCTCCTGATGTGATTGGTATCTACATGTAACATGCTTACTGGGTATGCCGTTAAAAATTAAAAACTGGGGTTGCTGAAGAGAGGGCTCGGCGGATATAGTAGTCTGGATGGCTGAAAGGAACCAAAGTGATAGGATGTATTTATAAAAAGGTGCTGCCGACATTTAACATGGGTCTTCCCACTTCAAAACCTGAACAAGGAAGTCCCTTCTAGGAATGCCCAGAGTCTTGCATTTTTGTTGGTTCCAGATGCAGTCACGTTTACAGCCAAAATTAACCATCACAGTATGGAAGAACATTTGCTGTACAAGAATGAAGCCCTGAGTTCAGGTCCTAACACCAACATAACAAGCTTGGCGTGGCAGGCACATTTGTGACCTCAGAGTTGTGAGAGGCTGGAAGCCTGGAGCGTGCAGGCGTATGACAACAAGCGTAGCTCCAGGTCCACCGAGGGACTCTTCTTCAAGGGAATCAAGATGAGGAATGGTGGAGCAGGACTCCCGACATCCTCTGCCTGCTTCTTTGTACCACAGGCATGTGCACATAAAATACACACACACACACACACACAATGAATAGCTGCCTTTAGGTTCTACACACATATAGAGTGTGGTTGGAGGTAATAGGATGGGTACTTCCTGTACCACTTGTCAATCTTTTTCTCCATTTGCTTGGTTAAAGATTAAGCATTTTTCAGCCGTGTGTGACCTTGGCACCCTCGAAATCCATGCTAAAAGCTGCAACTTCTTAGACTTCTGCTACACCATCTAGTAAAGTAGCTAAAGACTTCCTTCCGGCTGTCACCAAAAATGATAAAGGGTCATTTACTGACAGAGTTTCTTTGTTCCTGACTAAGTACCCAACAAGCAGGAAGGCATCTTTTGCTGTTTCTAGGGCAGTAGACTATTGGAAATGTGGTGGAACACACAGGTTCTTTGCCCCAAGCGTGAAAGAGGATATGGCTGTGTATTGACAAAGTTCTGTTGCTTGGGGAAATTCTTCAATGCCTGAGAAAGTCTGGTCCAAAAATAAACAATACTATTTTACTAGGATCAACAGAAAGAACACTGTGCGGCTTCTAATCTATAAAGTCTTTCTCAACTTCCTATTTCTATTTTAGAAAGAAATACCTTTTTTTGGTTGGACTTTTTCCCAATTGCCAACTTCCTATTTCTAATATTTACAGAAAGGATCAGTTGTTCCAGCTTTCTGGAACCTGAGTCACGCTGTTCCTCATGCAGGAGAGAGAGGCCATAAAAACCAGCCAAAGAGTGAACAGTGTGCCAATTCTCCCGGTGTGTTTGGAACTGTGGCAACTCTCACCTTCTGGAGGACAAAGCACCTGACTAGCTAGACATAGGTAGTTCTGTACAAAATTCATTATTATCTACTTGCCGTTCTTAAAATTAAACTCTTTGGGAGCTAGAGACGGCTCAGCAGTTAAGAGCATTGGTTGCTCTTCTACGGGCCCTGGGTTCAGTTCCCAGCATCCACATGGCAGTTAACAGCTCTCTTTAACTCCAATCCCAGGAGATCCACCATCCTCTGGATGTTGGAGTTGATGAAGGTATGTGTTCATCCTGGGCTAGCGACTTAGTCCTCTTCTTCCTGTTTTAGTTACTCGTGCATTGCTGTGACTAAATATACCCAACAGAACAACTTAATAGAGGGGACATTTATTTTGACTCATGGCTTCAGGGACTGTCCATCCATCCTGATACAGAAGTTTCAGTGGATGGATGGCTCCATCATTACAGATGGAACATGTGCACAGCTTGTTCACATCTCAACGGTTCAGGAGACAAAAATCTTGACTGGATGGAATCAGCCATAAGATACCTCAAGGACCCAGTCCATTGACCTGCAACCACTATTGATGCCCCACCTTCTAAACATTGAATAGCTTCTCAAAACATTATAAACTAGCATGGGATCAAAACATGAGCCTTTAGGGGACATTTCAGATTCACTCTGTAACAGTCTTTTTCTGCCTCTAAAGAAAGCTTCATGACCATCTCCAATGCAAATTGCTTTGAGTCCCACTTTAAGAAACCCTATAGTCTTACTCATTTCAACATTGCTAAAAAGTCCAAAGTTTCTTTTGAGAATTAAAACAAATTCATTGCTGTGAGACCCTGTGAAATCAAAAAAGAAATTTTTTTCTTTTTTTTCACCAATATACACTGGTGAAGAGAACACATTTCCATTCTAAAAGGGAAGAGCAGGGTTGTGGCAAGGAAGGGGTGGATCTGAGCAAGAACCAAGCACAGCAGTGCATATAAATGCTGTCACTTGATGTCCAGAATTTGGGACAGTGGTGACATGCATGAAATGCACTCTGACAGGCTTTGGTAGCCTTGCCCTAAGTACCTTGCAATTTGCAGAGCACATGTCTTTCTCTTGGGCTGTCTCCCACAGAAGATGCCCCATGTTCCGGTTTTTCCAACATCTTGGGATTTCCACTGTAGCTTAGGATTCACCTTCACAGCTCCATGCGTTGGCTTTCTCAGGCTCATCATGCAAGAAATCCAACTCTGATATCCATCGCCTCATGTTGGTGGATTTCCCCCATTGGATCCTTGTCCCCAGCTTCAGTCCAGTGGATTTTGAATTCTGGATGCCACAAAACAAAACAAGACAGAAAAAGGAACAAAACATCATGATGTGGATGAAACCAAGTTCTGCTGATAGACAATTGAAGATGTAGCCAATCTCCCTGAGACCTGAGCTGCTGTGGCCTTTGAGTATCTGTAAAGTTGAGCTGGGGAAAACATTTCCCTAGGTGGCCTTGTTCAAGCAGGGCCCCTGTCTGGCAGTGCCTCTCTCTTTTCAAATACAATTCTTTTGAATGCGTTTTCCACTTTACACCTTAAGACTCCAGTGGGAGAGGTCTAGCCCTCTAGCATCTTTTTTTGTTGTCGCAACACAAAGCCTGGGTTCTCTTCAATGGTACCAATCTCTCCAACAGTTGCTCTTGTCCACACTGGCCTTGTCTGTAACTTTAAATGCTGCCCTCCCACCCTTTATCAAACTGCATTTTCCATACTTCTCAATCTGTGATTTGCTCTTGTTCACCATTAATCTGCCTAAAAGCTGTATGCAAGGGCTAGAGAGATGACACAGTAGTTAAGAGGGCTTGGTCCACTTTGGTTCCCAGTACCCATGTTAAGTGGCTGTAAGCCACTTATAGCTCCAGTTCCAGGGGATCTGACACTTTCTTCTGGTCTGAGTGGGTATCTACACGTATAACACACACACACACACACACACACACACACACACACACATACACACACACTCTGAAGGCAGTCACCATGCTACAGACCCAAATTCTATACTATCATGAAATTTCCTCTCCCAAATAAATTAGCTTTTATTTTTAAATTTCTCTTCATTCAAGGTTTCAGGACAGGGGACAGAATATAGGCAGATTCATTGTCAGATGTATCCTGGATAGCCTGTGGCACAATTTCTTTCTCAGACCTCACAAATGCAGGCTTTACTGCCCATACTTCTATGAACTTTGTTCCCCTTTCCAAATGTCTACCAGAGTGACCCTTGAGGATCTGCTTACATCGTCCTGCAGGATTTCAGGGGTCTGGTCCTGGCTTTTGGTATCAGTTACTCTCATGTTGCTGTAAGCACACACACTGGAAAGAACAACTTGTGGGGAAATGGTCAACTTTGGTTCACAGTTTTAGGGAGCATCTACCATCACGGTAGGGAAGGCATGGTGGACAGCTCTGTTGGTGGCATTGGAAGCTGGTGTGGAGTTTGAATCAGGAGGTGAAAAGTGCGTGTGCAGGTCCAGGGACACCATACCCCAAGGACCCACCTCCAGTGATCTCTTTTTTCATCTAGACCCCACCTCTTAAAGGTTCTTCAGCCTCCCACAAGCTGAGGAACAATGTTCAAAGTGCAGGGGGCAGCACATTGACTTTTCAAATCACAACACCGATATTGATTGTTAATCAGATTATTGATTCTTAGCCAGACATTTACCCATTTAATTAGCAAATTATTTTCATCTACTCTACAAAAATAACAAAACTGAGGAGAATTTAAAGAGTAATTAGTTCATAATCTACTTCCTTAGGTAACAACCATGCCATTTTCTTCTTTTGAGGCAGCCATACTCTGCAGCTCAGGCTGGCACAGAACTCACTCTGTAGCCCAGGCTGGCCTTGACCTTGCAGTGATCCACCTGCTTGCGACTCCTGGGTGCTAGAAGCACAAGTGTGGGCTTGACTTTCTCTTGTCTTTCTGGTCTGGCTTCTCTTCTGTCTTCCAGTGATCTTCCAAGGGTTATCTTTCAGCTTTCTCAGAGCTTCTCCCAGTTTCCGGGACAATGCAGCAGTCTCCAGTAAGATGGCACATTATAGAGGTCGCAAACACTAAGCCCTGAACACATGCTGAACCTGAAGCTTCAGAGGGGACTGCTGGGAAGGCCAGGCAGTGTGTGAGAGGGAGGTGAACAGAAACCAAGGGTGTATGCAAATGCCACAGTCAAACCTATTACTTTGATTGCTAATTAAAAATAAAAATGCCTGAAGTGCAACTTTATGTAAAATTTGGAGGGCTATGTATCTCTCTATAAAAGATGAAACAGACGAAGAAAAGATTTCTAATCAGTTGACGATTAGGGATTAGGCAATTGACACCTAAGCCAGTTTGTTGAAACTGAAAAGTTTTATTTCACTGTAGCCATTAGCAGGTGCCAAGGAAATTTACTTAAATTGCTGCTTTGGTATTTCCTCATTCCCTGACTTCAGTAAATGAAGCATTCTTAATATTTTTCATATATTTCTCATCTGTTGCCCATAATAATTCAGAGCAAATATTGTTCCCTTTATGCTTGATAAATGCTGTGTCATTTATACATGAGATTTGAAGTGGTATAAAATTCAGTGAACATATTAAGTGGGAAATGAGAAATACTTTGTTTAATGATCAAATAGGAAGCATTAAGGATTTATTAAAATTAGGTGTCTTTATACCAAAGCAACATACAACAAAACAAAAACATAGTCATGTCAAGAGAATTCAAAAGGAAAAATTGTTCTGGAGAATTGTATATATTTCAGAGTTTATCAAATGAAGAAGATAAAATAAAAAGTGTTTTGAGAATATAATAAACACCTTCAGCATTGTGTGTGAGTGACTTTGCATCTTACAGAAGATGCATCACCATTTGTGACTCAGCTTTCCAATAACTCAGTTATGTAATGAGCACGAAACACCCTCCATAAATTCCCCAAAGTGGAAGCCTTAAAGGCTGTATTCTTTGCTGAGAGTTCAGTAAAACTGGAATCAATAAAGTGTATAGAACACTGAACTAAAGAAAGTTCTGGATCACCCAGTGGGACTTACTTCGGTATGTTTTATTGGCAGGCAGTGATAAGTGGCATAGGTCCCACATTAATTTACATCTTTGGAGCATAGGAACAGTAAATGGCACAGGGTCACAGAGAAATTAAAATTTTTCTGTGGAATAGGGCTTCCTTAGGGTATGGGACCTGCTGTCAATCTTTGAGGCTACTCCCAAAAGTCCAGAAAATTCTGCTAAGGAAAGAATTTTGGATGTAAGTAGCTAAGGAGCCATCGTGATCTATAAACAAAAAAAATTTTTTTGAGCTTTAAGGAAACAGGACCAGGGCAACAATGTGGTTTTTCAAGCCATGATAAGATCTTCTGCCCAGCCTGGAGCTGCTCCCTGGAGCCCTAGACTCTGAATCAGCAGAAAGCGGAAACCCAGGCTTCCTTCCCTGTTGGACCAGCTTCCACAGAGCGCAACTGTCTGGAAGCTCTCGGCTCAGCCTCCAGCTCCAGTGTCTGTCCAGTTCCTTCAGTATCAAGCTCAGCCAAGGACCTCATCCCAGTTTTAGTATGTGCCCCCCCCCAAAGGAAGTCTTCCCCGTTTCTAAACAAAAAGCAACTTATACTATGCTTGTTTACCTTATTCTGTCAAGATTGTAAATACCAACATTAATTTTTAAAATGTACTTTATATACTAACAAGTGTGGGTTGGGTTGGGTTGGGTAGCAGTTGTCTTTGGTCAATGAAAACTTTTAATTTTAGATAGAATTTCTCTGAGATACTTCTGTTGAAATACAATAAGAAAGCTTTATCCATTCAGCCAGGCTCAGAAAAAAAAAAGGAGATGTAAGAATGGGATGGTGGAGGGGCGCAGGGCTGGCTCTCTCTTTGATTTTAATGAGTAAGCATTTCTGATCTCTCTGTGTGAAATTAGATTCATGAAGAAAATGAGCACGAGGAGGCAATGGTTGAGTGCGAGTCACCGCCTGGTAAAGCTTCCAGCTTCCAGAACATGCCATGCTGCAAGCCAGCCAGAGCATGCACTGAACCAAGGAAAGAAGAGTGAGATGTATGTCAGAATAGTAGACAATGTCAGGCCTAGACACCCTTCTTCTCCGGAGGCGTAGACACAGGATTCTACCGCAGCTACCATGTTGGTAGAGCAAGCAGAATTCATCAGGACAAGAAGCCCAAATTAATCATTACTGCCTTGTGATGGTCTCAGCTACCCATTCCTTCATCCCTTTGTACCCTCCATTTCCTGACTGCTCCTCCTAGTGGACCTTCCTATTTCTGGGGAACAGAAGCAGGAGATAGTATACCTTTGATGGCCCCGATCCTAAGCTTTACTTGTGGAGTGGACCCAAGAGCAATGCTGGCGTGCTCAGGTCTTGGTATTTAAAAAAATCAAACATGTTGCAAACAGAGAAAGGCACTGTTCTTCCAGGCCACTGAGGCCTCACAAAAGGAAAACTGGGCCTGGCCTCACCTGCCTTCATCTTAGAAGGAAGCAAGGTTTATCTGTATGCTAATAAGGAAGAAATCTGGCTTTGAAGTTCGTAAAACAGAGCTGATTGCTGGAGAAGGAAATGTGGCCATAAAGCAGAATTCCTGTTTTTCCTTCCTCTGTGTTTGCTCAGAACATAAAAGGAACAGCAGTGTGCATTGTCTGCTCTGTAGGGATTGAAAGTGGAGGTATGTGGGTATGTGCACACATGATCATTTGTCTATACACTGAAAGTTATTTAATTTTTTTTTAAACAGGGTCTTACCATGTAGCCCAGGCTGGCCTCACTCCAAACTTGTGATTCCACCTTCTGAGCGCGGAGAGTTCATGTGTGTACTACACTTACTTTGGAAAGTTATCCTCATATCTAAAGTGGCAGGCATGTCCGCATTTAGCAAATGGTGAGATATGTAATTTGATTTTTAGTAAAAGCCAACAAAGCTGAGAACTACGTATTCCAGTGGAACAAAAAGAAAGGAGGAAGAGGAGTTTATTTGATGAGTTGATATAACTAATAACAGCATTCTCTTCCATTAGACAATAGTAGTTTTATCGTAACTCTACACTGTGGTTAAAACCTTCAGCCAAGTTCATATTAAGTTGACTGGTCATGAAGGATGACACTGATCTCTCAGGAGACTGAGCTTGCTGGATGAGGGGGCAGTTAAGTTTGACTCTCAGGGTGGCCTTGTGTGGCTCGCAGGTGATAATGTAGTATCACACAAGGCAAGAAGTCTATCAGAACTTTTACTTAGCAAGAGCTTTGGGGTACACCTCTGACGAGAGCAACTACTTAAGGGCTGGAGAGGTGACAGCTCAGGGGTTCAGCGTGTACTGCTCTCCTTGGAGACTTGAGTTTGATTCTCAGTACCCACACTGGGTGACTCACAAGTTCTTGAACTCCAGCTCCAAGGGGATCTGTTGCCTCCTCTCTCTTCAAGCATCTGTACTCATATGCACATACCACCTCCACATACACGCTATTAAAAAGAATAAAAATAAATGTTAAAAAGAACAAAATGCAATCACTTCAGAATGTTGCTAAGACACTCACTGAGACTCATGTTTGATTTGGGGGCCCAGATCATGAAATCAATCGGCTTCACTCAAGTAACAAGGGTGTTCATTTAGCCAACTTGTGGGCAAAGGGGAGGCGTCCTCAAGCTGCTTAAGTTATTTTCACTAATGATTTTAGATCCATCACCCCACAGCATGCCAATCAAAGGGAGAGGAGAATGTTTCTCCTGGTACCCTTGTAGGCAACCATTCGGCAAAAACTCATCAACTGGAAGACAGCCTTGGGAGTAGAGCTTCCCTTTCTCCTACGCACACAAGCGGAGCATGAGGCGCAGCGGCATCCTTGCCTGCTGTTTTACAGTGTGTTCATTCGCTTGGTGTCTCTCCGTGTCAGATTTAGACATGATCTCTCATGCATCTCATTTTTAAATCGTGATTTTTTTAAAGAGGATTTCTTAGGACCAAGAAAGATGTTTCTTCATCTTTTTGATTACCACAAAAACCAGGAAATGATGAGTTAGAACAGCAGAGTATGGTCCACTAATACTCATGATGGTTTTCTAACAGGTGTACTTAGCAATTACTTGAAAAAAGTTGTGTGTTTTTTTTTTTTTAACACTAAAGGGATGTTGAATGTAGGAGGTAAACTTGTGCTCATCACTGAGTTTGAAATGTGTTTAAAAAAAAGAAAAACAAGGCAGGTTGAGGGAGAATTAGACAGATGTCTAGGGACAGACAGAGAGGGGACAGAGTATTATAAGATGCCGGTAGAAGAATCTAGATTAGAGATATGCATATGCTGACTGTAACACTATTTAAACTTTTCTGAACATTTGAGTATTTTATAGTATGTGAAACTTTTAGGAAACAATATTTGCCACAAAGGATAAGTGGCATAGTATTTGGTAGATTTAATACAGCTAGATAACAAGTTAGTAAGTTGTAGATTTAAGAGTTCTTCCTGCAAACAATCAAGTAGGAAACAGCGAAACAAAACCAGAAACTTTGAAGCATATAGCTATAAAGACAGAAAGAAAAGGAAAGTGGAGAAAAAGAATACACTTTTTAAAAGGGAGGGGAATAGCAAGTAAAAATGGAGGGAAGGATAAATTTGAAGAAACGAAAAGATGTAAAAATTGCAGGTGATACCCACCCTGCCCCTTTCTCTCTGAAAGACATAGGCATTTCCTCTTGGTTCTGTGTAATGTGAACCTTTCCCATGCTCCTGGATTCCTCTAGGCTCCTCTCTTCCACTCTCGGCTGCCTCCTCTCTCATGCTGTGGCTTTTTGCTGCTTCTTCCACACATGTTGCCTCCTAAGTCGCCTGGTCTGTGCCTTACACCTTACTTCCCCTTTCTGTTCATTCTATAAATGGCTCTTTTCAAAAATATGAGATAACCTATCCCCGTGAGACTTTGGCAAGCAGTTGAGGACATTTTCCTTATTTTCTTTGATGATTCCTTTTCTATCACACGTTCTTTCTCTGACCTCCAATTCACAGAGATCAATCTGCCTCTGCCTTCCCAGTGCTGGGATCAAAGATGTGCATCACGGTGCCTGGCTTCTCTCTGTTCTCAGTATCTCCACTGACAGCCTTTATGTGGGTCAATCAGTTTGATCAGACTTTGCTTTACCTAAGATACTGTGTAAAGGGACAGCATTGGGGGAGGCTTGCTAGAGTGTTTTGCGGGGGTTCCCCAAGGTGAATTAAGGCTATTGCAGGAACAATTTCTCATGTAATACTGTGATTTCTGTCCTGAGGGTTCTTCTCAGTTTCTTATTCAGGAGGTTGGGGTGGCTTACAGTGTGCCTCTAGGACTCAACTGTTCTGTGCATTAGGGGCTCAGTTGTGCCCCCTCAAGTCTGTGGGTTCAGGTCCTCCCAGTACTTCAGGACATAACATTGAGAGATAGGATTTTGCAAATCTAACTGGTCAAGAAGAGGTCATACAATGGGCCTCCAGCCCAAGACGGCTGATTTCTTATAAAAGAACAGCACGCGGACAGATGTGCCTATAGGGAGAAAGTCAGCAGAGGGTGAAGGCAATGACTGGTATGATGTATATAAACTGACCAGAGAGTCCTGGAATAGACCCCTCACAGCCCCTGACACCTTGATTTGGGACTTCTTATCTGCAGAACTATGAGATAATAAGTGTGTGGTGAAGCCATCCAGACTCTGATGTATCCTACAGAAGCTGAGTGAAGATACCAGGTTTTCCTCTGGGGTTGTCTCCTCCACATCTACAGCATTGGCCATCATCCACAGTTGGGTCCTGAGCTTTACCACTGAGTGTGATGGTCTACAGAGTGTGGGTCTCTTCCAGCTCCTGTGATGCCCTGTGATGCTGTGCTCTGAGACAGCCTCACTGTGCTCCTGAACATGTCACTCAAGTCAGAGGCCTCAGAACTGTGAAGTTTGCTTGGAGAGAAATCTCTGTAAATTCCAGGTCTGGGGGATCACATCTGCTCTCTTTTGAGCTCCAATTGGTTCTGGACACTTTAGTTTTTGATTGTTCAGGATTCTTGTCATCCTAATTTTTAGTCAAAACTCCCTGATTTTTGGTGGAAACTCTTCCTTCCATCTCCCTTTCTCCTCACCATCATCACTGAGGTATGTCCCACATCTCCAGCACAGTTAGACTTTCTATTGCAGTCTGATTTCCATCCTGAAATTTCCCCAGCGTTCCAGCTGAGTTTTAAAAAGTTTGCCTCCATCCAATGTCACTCCTTTTGATTCACGGTTCTGTGGGACTGACTAATGTACAGTCATGTGTCCGTCACCATTGTACCACCGCGAATATTATCACCCAAAGAAATCCCCTTCCTTGTTCCTTTATACTCAACCATTTCCCTTCTCCCGCACCCTGGAAATTATCTCAGTGTTTACATTGCTCTGTTTTGGTAAATTTAATGTTTTAGGAGCACGTGTCCTTCATAATTCCAGTTTGGGGTAGGACCGTTTCTGTTTCCTTTGAAATGGGCTTTCCTAACCGTATTACTGTGGTTGCCGTGAAAAAATGCCTGATAAGAAACAGTTAAGGGAGGAAGGGTATAATGTAGCACAAATCTGAAAAGATCTTATTAATAAAAACAAACCCAGTGTCAAGTATTGGGGTGAACACTGGAAGATCAGAGAGACAGAACAGCCACAGCTAACCTCACCTCCCCAGTTCCTCAGCTGATCCTGTTTCCTCAGACTGGAAGCCTCTGTGTCCTCATCCAAATGGATCTCAGCTGAACTGCTGCTCAAAAGCCTCAAAGCTTAACCAGGCCAAAAGCTTCTAGTTTCTGGTCCTTCACGCCTTATATACCTTTCTGCTTCCTGCCATCACTTCCTGGGATTAAAGGCGTGAGTCACCATGCCTGGCTGTTTCCGGTGTGGCTTTGAACTCACGGAGATCTGGATGGATCTCTGCCTCCGGAATGCTAGGATTAAAGGTGTGTGTGCCACCATTTTCTGGCCTCTATGTCTGTCTAGTGGCTGTTCTGTCCTCTGATCCCAGATAAGTTTGTTAAAGTGCACAATATATTGGGGGACACAATGTCACCACAGTATCATTTGGAGGCAGCTGGTGACTTTGTGTGCAGCAGAGCATAGACAGGAAGTGTGATCACCCTCAGTGATGCACTTCCTCCAGCGAGGCTTTCCCTCCTCATGGCTCTGTATCCTTTCAAAACGGCAGCAGCTCCAAGGGCCAAGTATTGGTGAGATTATTAAGGCCACTCCACGTAGTTAAAAGGAAAGTTTATTAGTGGCATAATTTACAAATGAACGGATAGGTAGGTCGCAGGGTCTGGGGAAGGGGTATCGCATTCCGGTGGTGTTCTCTGGAGCTCTGCTCGGTCAACCTCCACCGTCCAGGGTCCAGGAACAGAGAGAGGTGGCCCATCCGGATCTCAGGTCTTCAGGGTCCTCCCTTGGCCCCGCCTTGTAGGCGTGACAGTTACCGAAGCCTCAATGCGGGTTGGAACTTCCAGATCAAAGCTGGAATGGCTACTCACTACAGCCAAGTGATAAATGTATGACCCTGTGGAGAATGTTCCAGATTCCAACCAAACACATACCCTTTTGGGTCTTCTTGATGTTTCCTGTGAGTTTCAGAAATGCAGTCAAGTCAACATAACTTTGTTATCCACGTGTACATTATTGAAGGAAAGCCTAACGGTAACTGGCAGGGTCTGAATCTTAGGAACCACTCCCAGATGGAACTCCTGGGAGGTGGTGGGACCTTTATACGTCGAGGTCTAGTGGGAGGTTGTAGTTTTTAGGGGACACTCTTGAAGGAGTCAGTGGGGCTCGGTCCCTCCTCTTTCTGCTTGACTTAGAAGCTGTGAGGTGAATGGTTTCACTCCCCTCTTGCACTTTCTTTTTGTGGTGTGATGACATAAAACCTGGAAAACTACAAGCCAAAGCAAATCCTCCCCCGATAAAGCGATTATCTCAGATAGTTGCTGCAGTGATGGAAATTGACATGTATATTTGCATTTTTCAGATAATCTCAGACAAGCAACTGATTTAAAAGCAGGGGATTTATGGTGAAATCGGGAGGAGCTGCCCTCAGATTTTCAGTCAGGCCGGGAGCTTAGATAAACTGAACAAAAGTATTTACTGAAGACATCCTTATTAAGCACCAGGCTTAGTGTGGAATCTTTCAGTCTCTTTCACTGAAGAAATACTCATATTCCTTCTAAAGCACTTAGAGACATAGAAATGATTAAAATCCAGTGGGGCAAAGTGCAACACCAGGGATGTGTTGGACAAATCTGTGGAAACTCAGTACCAGGTCCTAAGTGCGTAATTCTACGCTGACTGAGAAATCTCACCACATTTATTACTCCAGCAGTTGGTTTCATCTCGGATAGACATAGACTGCTTCCAGGGCAAATGGAAGTCCACAAGGCTGAGTCTCAGTTTTTACATTATCCTGAGAGTTGGCAAACTTTTCTGGAAAAGTGAGCTAAGGAGTCGCTTAGACTTTGCAGCCTACACTGTGTTGGTCATACAGTCTTCATCTTTTTCTTTTCACCAGCCTGAAAAGGTGTAAAAATGATTCCTAGTTAGTTGATGGGCCCCACAAAAATGGGCCACAGTTTGGAGTTGGTTAAGATGTACAGTGTACACCATAAGTCATTTTATGGTGCTCTTTAAATCTTAGAAATCCCTATGAAGGAGGGAGCTCAGACAGAACTACAGCTCAAAGCCAAAACTCAGAGGATGGGGGTTTGTAGCTGTTCTCACTGGCTGCACTTTTGCAGGCTTGTTTGTGTGCACGCTCCCTGTGTGGCTTGCACTGGGTCATCCTGTGGGTAAATTTACTTCCCCACACTAATGTCAGCTTTGGCCACGTGGTCTGCTTCTATGCTGCGTGAGCGGGGATGTAGTGTACTTCTTCCTGGGAGACACTGATGAGCCAGTGTGTGTGGTTGAACCATCACAAGGTTCTGTCACTGGAACTGCCACCATGTGTATCCACCATTTCATGATTTCCACTGCCATTGTGTGACTCTTCTGTTGTGTGAAAGCATGACATTTCATGCATCTGCCATTTAGTTATATGCCATTGTGTGGCTCTGCCATTGTGTGGTTCTGCCACTATGTAGATATGCTGTTGGGTGGACCTGTCATTGTGTGAGTCTGCCATTGTATGAATGAGTCATTTGTGTCATTGTGTGGCTCTGCCATTGCCTGAATGTATCATTGTGTGGATAGGACATTGCATGGATCTGCCATTCCGTGGGCATGACACTGTGTGTATATGCCATTACTTTCTCCTTCCTCAAGACCAATATTACCACCCTGCCTTATTTTCCTGAATCTCCTCCCTCACTCCACCAGCAAGACTCCCAAAACTCTAGCTGGCCTGGCCTCATGGGTGTGAACTCTCATAGCCCCCACCATGTGTGGAGTCGGTGCCTAAACTCTCCTCAGAGTTCTCAATTTGCTGTTGTCTGTCTGTCTGTCCATGACATTAATAACTCTTGTAGTAAATTTTTTACTAAAAAAAAAAATCCATCTCCATGTCCCCCATGAATAACAAACCCTCAACCTTTCACTACTGTTATCCTTAACTGAAAGACTCTGGGGCTTAAAAAACACAAAACAATACCCAAAGCCACACAGATAGTAAATGGCGGAGCTGCGACTTGTATTCAATCTTATCTGAGATTCCCCACCCTCTGACCTTCATGATACCACTGTCTTTTTTCTAGTTCTTTCTCTCTCTGTGTTACTGCTGGAAATCTAAGGACCTTGTAAAAGCCAAAGCAGAGAACATCTGTAACAGCCCTCTGGAACCATTGTGCACTGTGTGAGGTTTTAAGACAAATGCCCTTATAACCCCAGATTGTCCAAGAGACATCACAAACCACATTGGAGGCAGGATTCAAATGATGGAACCAATAAGGCCTCGTGGACCATGACGTCTCCTTGGCATTGATTAAGTGATGACATCCAAAGAGTTTGTGTCTAAACACAGACTGCATTGACAGCAACGACTTGTCTTGTGTCCTCAGAGTAGCCCCAGAGTGAGTTCTTAGCGCGACACCTCCTATTTTCTAGGGTAAGCGTAGTATGTGGCCTGAAAACTGGCCTCTGGAGAGCGGTTCTCTGGACTTCTATGCCTCATTTATTGGAGCAAACGTCTAGCATTTCAGGCTGATTTTAAAAATGGAAACTTGTCAGGAGGCAGAGGGTCCCTCTGGGACCTGAAACTGGTTTTTGTCCTCTTTTCATATAGGAGCATAGGAAGGAGTTTTGTATTTAAATCCCGTGGGTGGAGACACCAGGGGACAGAGCTAAGGCTTGTCAGTAGAAGGAGAGAAGGAGATGCAGTGAGCAGTGTGTACACTGCTCTACTCAGAAGAGCTGGGCTGGGTCCCTTTGGGATGTTGTAGGTAGAACCCAACATGTATCATCCACCAGCAAGACTCCCAAAAACTCTAGCTGGCCTGGACTCTGCTTTATTATAATGGAGCTGGGCTACCTATGATTTTTATTATAGGCCCTAGACTATAACTAGGGGATAGTATTAGTTATTTTCTTGTTGTACCCACAGTACCCAACAGGGACAGCATAAGCAGGGAAGGAGGTATCTTAGCTCATAGTTTCTTTCCATTGTGGGGTGAAAGCGTTGTGGAGCACCGTAGTTCATGGCAGCCTGGGTGTGTAAGTGAGGGATTTCTTATCATGGCAGAACAGAAAGCAGAGATGAGACATGAAATGAACTGGGAAAATGTTTCCAGAATAATACAGCCTCCCAGAATATTTTGCAAATAATGTTCTCAGTATAGTATAGCCTCCGAGAATATTCTCCAGATAATGTTCCAGTATAGTACAGCCTCCCAGTATATCCTACAGCTAATGTTCCCAGTATAGTACAGTATAGTCCCACCAGCTTCAATAAACATTCAAAACTGGAGCCTGAGGAAGAAATTTCAGATGTTTATAACTATCATGAAACTGAGATCAGAGTGAGGGAGGAGATTCAGGAAAAGAAGGCAGGGTGGGTGTGGGTGGGTGTGACGGATAAGGATGGAGAGAAAGGTTGAATAAGCTAAGGAGTTAGAATTCATTTTCCCAGTTGTGAATGTCTTTGGGATTTTGACTGGAACTGCACTGAATCTGGAGGTTGCTTTGAGTAGCATTAGCTCTGGTCCATGAACACGGGAAGTCCATTCATTTTTTAGTGTCTAGTCCATTTCTTTCCTCAGTGTTTTCAGTTTTCATCGTAGAGGTCCTTCATGTTCTTGCTTATGGTTACTCCTAGGTATTTGTGAGTGGAGTTTGTTTGTTTCTTTGCTGATCGCTTCCTTGGCATGTTCGTTTTTTGTTATTTGGGAAAACTACTGATTACTGTATGTGGACTTCATGTTCTGTTGCCCTTTTGAGAGTGTCTATCTGATCTAAGACTTTCTGATGGAGTCTTTAGGGTCTTTTTAAGTGTAGGATCAATTCTTTTAAAATTAGAATACTTTGGTTTCTTCCTTCCTCATTTCTCCATTTCTTTCTTTCTCTTGTCTTATTTCTACAGCTAAGACTTGAGCAGTGTATTGAATAACAGTCTAGAGAGTGGATTCCTTGTCTCATTTCAGATTTTAGAGAAAATGCTTTTAATTTTCCCCACTTAGTATAGGTTGAATGTAGGTTTGTTAAATATAGCTTTAATTGTGATGAATTATGGTTCTTCTGTTCCCAGGTTCTTCAGGGTTTATATTGTAAAAGGATATTGAATTTTGTCAAAGGCCATTTTCTGTATCTGTTGAGATGATTGCATGTTTTTTGACCTAAATCTATTTATGTGTTTATTATATCTACTAATCTACATATGTTAAGTCACCTTTGTACCTCTGGTATGAAAGCAACTTGGTTATGAAGTATGATCTCTTTAATGTGTTGTTTGAATATATAAAGTTTGCATGTATTTTATTATTGGAAAAATTTCTCTCTGTTTTCATCAAGAAATTGGTTTACAGTTTGTTTTTGGTTTTTTGAGGCAGGGTTTCTCTGTGTAACAGCTCTGGCTGACCTAGAACTTACTCTGTAGACCAGGTTGGCTTCGAACTCACAGAGATGTTCCAGCCTCTGCCTCCCGAGTGCTGGGATTAAAGGCAGGCATGTGCCACCACTGCCCAGTGGTTTATAGTGTTTGAGTATGTGTGTGCTGTGTGTGTGTGTGTGTGTGTGTGTGTGCACATGGACTCATGCCATAGCACCCAAGTGGAGGCTGGAGGGCAATCTGTAGGAATTTTTTCTCTCCTCCCACCATGTGGCTCTTGGGGATCAAACTCAGACCACCAGGCACGGTGGTCAGTGCCTTCGCCCCTTGAGTCGTCTCACGGGTCCTCTTACTCAGGTTTGATATCACATAATACTGACTTTACAGAGTTTGGTGACATTCCTTCCCTTTCCATTTTAAAAATAGTGTGAGGAACAGTGATGTTATTTCTTTAAACTCTGGTAGCATTTGGTAGGAAACCTCTGCAGTCCTGGACTTTCCTTTGTTGAAAAACTTTGTATCATTGCTTCAATCTCCTTGTTTTTTTTCTATATGTAAGATGTTTCTATTCTCTTAATTTTGGTGGTCATATGTATCTAGGAATTTATAATTCCTCCTAGATTTCCACCCTTTTGGAATATAGGTTGTCAAAGTATTATATATATATATTATATATATATATATATATATATATAATATATATACTGTGCTGTGGGATGTCTTTCTGTATGCTGTGAACATGTGCTGATCCCATTGGCTAATAAATAAAGTAGCATCAGCCTATGGCAGGGCAGGATGGAGCCAGGCGGGAAAATCCAAGAGACACAGTGAGAGAAGAAAAGAGAGTGGGAGGAGACACCAGCCCGCTGCCCAAGGAGCAGTTAGATGCCAGCAGACCGCTAACACCACAGCCACGTGGTAACATATAGATTAATAGGAATGGGTTAATTTAAGACGAAAGAGCTAGCTAGCAAGAAGTTGAAGCCATAGGCCATACAGTTGGTAATTAATATAAGCCTCTTAGTGATTATTTTATAAGTGGCTTTGGGAACAAGGGTGGGAGAGATTTGTCCCGGGTGGGACCAATCAACTTTCGACTACAATACTGTGTAATGTATGTTATATCTTATACTAATTTTATCTAATTTGGATCATCTTTTCTTTTGGTTAGGTCATCTAAGGATTGGCCGTCCTTGCTTATCTTTTGAAAGGAGCCGATGATTTTACTGATCCTTTGCATCATTCATTTAGTTTCCATTTATTAGTTTCTGCTTTGTTCTTTATTAGCCCTTTCTACCTATTGACTTGGGGTTTGACTTGTTATTGTTTTCTCTAAGATCTTGGGATGAATCATTAAGTTATTTGAAATCTCTGACGTAAAAATATTTTCATTAATTCTTTGAGAAATTCATACATTCTTGTAGTATATTTTGATCATATTCACCCTACCCCTCTCCCTATCTTCACAGATCCACCTACTAATCTTAATCCCTCCAAACTTCATATTCTCACATAATATAATATAATATAATATAATAATATGTATTACCAAGTCCAGTATTTGCTTTGCATATACTCATGGGTATGTGGCCTTCCACGGGAGCTTGGTTGACATACTAAGGGTCATACCCTTAAAGAAAACCTACTCTCCATCCCCCAGAAACTAAGAACTGTTCATAACTCCTCAGCTGGGGAGGGAGCTTGTGAGCTCCTCCCTGATCCATGCTGAAATGCTCACTGGCTTGATTCTGTGCAGGTCTGGATGGTCTATTAATGAGAGTAGGATAAAGAAGTCACCTACTATTACTGCATTTGGAACTATCTATCTTTTATGTCCATTAGTGCTTGTTTTATAAAAATCGAGTGCATATTTATTTACAGTTGTACCATTTTCTTGGTGGATTGTCCCCTTTAGTAATACATAGTGAAAGTCTCTATCTCCGTGACTAATTGTGGCTTAAAATCTATTTGCAGACTTAATTATAACTACTTCTGCTTGCTGCAGTGGGATGTTCTGTATGGCAAATGTGTTGCTAATAAAACACTGATTGGACAGTGGCTAGGCAGGAAGTATAGGCGGGACTAACAGAGAGAATTAAAAGAACAGGAAGGCGGAGGGAGGCACTGCCAGCCACTGCCAGGACAAGCAGCATGTAAAGATGCCGGTAAGCCACAAGCCATGTGGCAAGGTATAGATTTATAGAAATGGATTAATATAAGATATAAGAACAGTTAGCAAGAAGCCTGCCACGGCCATACAGTTTGTAAGCAATATAAGTCTCTGTGTTTACTTGGTTGGGTCTGAGCGGCTGTGGGACTGGCAGGTGAGAGAGATTTATCCTGACTGTGGGCCAGGCAGGAAAACTCTAGCAACAGCTTGCCTTTTGACAACCACGTCCTTGGCAGTCAGACTGCCACCCTTTCCCTCTCAGTCTCATGGGTCTTGGGCAGTGAGGTGTTGTCTACGCCTTTAGCTGTGGCTTAGCTCCTACTCCTAACCTATGAATTCTTCTCTAAGGCCTATCGCTTGACCATGTTCTCAGGGTTTTTGAATGTTGTGGTCATGCTTGCTTTGGGTTTTCTTGTTTGTTTTGTTTTCTTTATTGATCTTCAACTGTAGTATTCCCTTTATCTTGGCTTCTCTCCCTGACAGTCTTTCTTTTGCTTGGTCTGGGCTATTGCTGATGCTTCCCATTGTGGTTTTTGTATGATTAAGTTTTTAAAATCTCTAACATTTCTGTTTAATTCTTTTCCAGTGAGGTATTATTTCTTCTAGATAGCAGATAGTTTGCTGTTTTTTTTTTTTTTTTCTTAAAAATTCAGTAGTCAGCTGGGCAGTGGTGGCATATGCCTTTAATCCCAGCACTCAAGAGGCAGAGGCAGGCGGATCTCCAAGTTCTAGGCCAGCCTGGTCTCTAGAGTGAGTTCCAGGACAGCCAACACTACACAGAGAAACCCTGTCTCAAAAAACCAAAATAAATGAATGAATGAATGAATAAATAAATGAATAAAATAAATTAGTCCACAGCTTTTAACTGGAAAGTCAAGATCATTTACAATTAGAGTTTTTATTTAGAGGGATGTGATAACTAATCTTGGTCATTAACTTAAGGTCTCCCTTGGTCCCAGATTTCTGGGGGCCTGTGTTTTACAAGCAAGAAGTCCATTACTAACACCTTCTTTAATGTCTTCCTTCAATCATAAAGAAATTCTAAATGAATGTGATTAACACATCCGAGCTATCATGAAATCCAAAAAACCTTTTCTCCCTTTGGTAGAATATTGTGAGAGCAATGCGTGAATTTGATGGTTTAGCCTAAACAAACTGCTCCACTGAATATTCCCAGGTTGAAGAGGAGGGTCGGCTAGTGAAAGGTCTCATATCTTTCTATTGCCTCAACTCTCAAATTAGTTGCATTTTGCAGAACGAAGCTACCAGTACTCTTTGTGGCTTACAGAGAATTAGAGGCATTCCCCCCCCCCCCCCCCCACTCCCCTGAGATTGCTTGTCAGGCATTTGCTTGTCAACGTGCATGGTACACAGATGTGGGCTGCAAACACCTAAGTGCTCTGCACTCCGTACCCCACACGGAATGCTATTTGTCCTGTCATGAAAGAGGGCACCCATGCATGATTGCTGGCTCATTTGAGAGCCAACATAAACCTCAGATGGATCTTCCACCTCTTTTGAACTCCAGCTCCTCCGCTGACTCCCTTCCTGGGGAAATTCCTTGGGCTTAGTATTTCAAACCTGGTAAGCAGGCGGGGACAGCAGATGTGTAGTCACAACCTGGAGTGGTCTCCTACTTTGAAAGGAAACCGCACCTGAAATACGAGCCTGGAGCTGCCTGTCATGTACTGCTGCAGCTGGGAAAAAGACTGTTGTAGCTCTTGGGGTGGGGGATGGAAGAGGGAGGGAGAAAAGAGTAGAGAAGAAACCCACAGTGTGATTGACAGGTAAACCACGCAGCAGAGGGCCAGAGTACTTAGCCATACATAACCATGATCCTTTTCCTTAAAAAATTGTGTGTGTGTGTGTGTGTGTGTGTATGTGTATGCACATGTGTGTGCAGGTTTGCACATAAACGGGGAAGGTATCTCACTAAACCACAGGAGACTTGCCATTTTTAAGATAAGTTGGTGGCCAGCAACCCCCTGGTCCCAGTCCTCCTGTTTCCATCACCCCCTCCCAATTGGGAGGTTACAGGCATATACACATGACAACTGACTTTTTACATGGGTCTAGGGATCCAAACTCAGGGCCTCATACTCACACAGCTTTCATTGTCCCCATGTCTCCAGTCTGAGGGAGTCACAGAGCTGTACTCAGGAAGCCATTCAAGGGAAATACCCAGCAGGCAGAGTTGCCCAGGGGGCTTTTGACAGTGGAGATATTCTGTTTCTGTGCTGATCCACCTGCCAGCTGCTAGCCACAGCTGACTAGCTAAGCACTTCATGTGTGGCTAGTGTGGCTGAGGAACTCACTTTTTAGTTTCATTTACTTTGGACAACCTTCACTTTACAGAATCGCCCAGGCCTAGAGGCTATGACCTTGGCAGTCCGGTTCAAAGGCATCAAGGGGTCAAGACAGCATGCCCTGCTGTTCAAGAACCTTACTCTTTCTTGCCCAGTGATGGAGCACACTGCTTGTTCTCTAGGTTGAGGAAAAAAACTACTTGAAATGCATTTGTGCATTTTTGTGCATTTGTGCATTTGTGCAAGTCTCCGTAACCCGGTCACCAGCTTGCCTGGGGACTCAGTCAGAAAGTTCAGTGCAGATATATCTCCCACCCACCACCCAGCTTCCTAAACAGCTGTACACTGAGGCTTCTCCCCATCCAGCCTGTCCATGGGATTTATTGCTGGGAATTCATCTGAGCTTATTTTCTGAATTCAAGTCTCCAAGCCCTTGCTTCCTTTCCTTGTTTGTTTTAGCAAGTTTTATTCATCGGCTTTACCCTTGCTTTTACCTCAGGGTCTATAAATTTCACTGTGATCAAACAACTGGAAGGAGCTATCTGCTTTCACAGGGCTCCTGCGGTGTTCACGGCTCTCATTAGTAACTCCTGCCTGTTGACCCGACCTGAGACTCCCATCATTCCTGGGTCTTACCTTACTCAGCCAGTGACACATGGAAATTAGAAAAAAGATGGGGGGAGGAGGAGGAGCGGGAGGAGGGGGAGGAGGAGCAGGAGGGGGAGGAGCAGGAGGAGGAGCAGGAGGAGCAGGAGGAGGAGGACCGAAATGAGACTGTTGGTCACTTGCTAGTTTGGTTGCTGAGAGAACTGTGTCCTTGTGGGTAAAAATGACCCGCCCGAGGTCGCACAGAGCTGGAACCAACCCAACACTCAAATACATGCTTTCTTACATCATACCGTGTGTCCAGAGATGTTAGATTCTGGGATTTTAGTGAAAATGCTATTTAATTTCCTATTTCTAGGGTTTCCCTCTCATTCTGTACCATTGTTTTGGGGTTGCAAGAAGACCTGTATTAGCACATGTCTGGGGTAAAACACAATATCTGGTGGTATTTTTTATAAAAGAATGGGGTTGGTTTAACTCGGAGTTTTAGAGGCTGAAGCTGATTCCTAAGCTTTTAGCAATACTTCCTATGTTTCTTGACCATGTTCAGTGTTCTCAGTACCTTGTGTATGCTTGCTCAAAGAATTCCATTTCTCCTTAGAAGTCATGTGACACTTAGCTGCTGGGATTTGTTCTGAGAAAAACTTCATTACAGAATTTCAACCCAGGTGGTTAGAAACTTCTCTATGGCTAATACAGACCTTTTTCTGTTAACTTCACTGCCTTCAGTGAATCGGATTCATTGACAGCTCCATCACACGGTTCCTGCTCTTCAAGATCCTAACTATGGTGGAAAGGGGCATGCCTGACTCAGTAGCAGTAACCACCCCTGAGTTTCCTCTTTATCATTCTTCATCAGTGTTAGTTCATTGCCCAGTCAGTCACTCAGCACGGGCCTCTTACTGGCAGCATTAACACTAGCTCTTGAATGTGTAAGCTCCACAGTAAGCAAAATAATACGAGATTAAGTTCAGCACAAAAGAAGGTTAGGCAATTTTTGGGCACAGTAAACATGAGGTCACCGATGCTGCTGAAAGTGTAACATGGCAGAAAAGTTCTTAAAGAAAAGTTCTTCTGGGTAGGAGTGCACGCTAACAAACTGATAGACAGCATGGGACAATAAGCACAGAAGTCAGAACCAGTCACATTACTATTGACAGGCATCACACTGGACATAATGGTGCATTCTGTGTTTTCATATGAGCGGCACAGTCGACGTGTAGTACACTCACTAGCCTGTGAGTGATGCACTGTACTGTGACAGCTGTGGTGTCTCCAGGTGACAGGAAGCTTTGGACTCCTTTTATGGTCTTATGAAACTACCATCACAGAATGATTTATTATTGACAGAAACATCTCATATAGCATGTTATTGCCATCTGACAGGTGAAGAGACTCATGCAAGGAGAAGTTGGGTGTCTTGTAAAAGCTAGTGGGGTACGGAGTCAGATGTTGGATCCAAAGAGCCCCATAACTTGCTCTTGAGAGCTCTTTCAGAAGCCCAAGGGAACTATTGTCTCTTCCTTTGCCTCTTCTTCACAAAGCAGGGTAGTTCTAGATCAGGAGTACAGTTCTGCCATTGGAAAGAAGAGAAGAAACAAAATGGAGGGATATTCTGGGTTAGACTTGGAATATTTTAGCATGTTGATGAATGAAAAGCCTAAAGTCAGAACGTTCTGTCTTTATTTCCTCCAGATCTCCCTACTCTCCTTGTCACCATCCTTGATGATGAGCTGTTGTTGCTTTTTGAAAGTAATCTTCCTGTTGACAAGGAGACCTTACTGAATCGCTCCTTCTCTTTCTCCCAGAAACTTGAATGGCAGGATAGCCACTGACTTGCTCTGTCAGTGCTTTTAAGAAAGAGTACTGTGTCAACTTTTTATCTCATGGCTGTAACCTGACGAGAAGGAATGACGGGGAGGGAGGTTTCTTCTGCTGACAATTTAAGAAGGGATAGAATCCATCATGGTGGGGAAGGCATGGTGGCAGAAGCATGTGGCGCTTGGTCACATTGCATCGACAGCGCAGAAGCAGAGACAGATGAATGCTGTTGCTGAACCCCTTTCTTCTGTTCATTCAGCCCAGGGCTCCAGCCTATGGAAGGACGCTCCCCCAGTTAAAGTGGATCTTCCCACCTGCATTAATCCAATCTAGAACTCCCTCACACACATGACTAAGGGTTTGTGTCCTAGATGACTCTAGATCCTGTCTGTTTGACAGTCATGATCATCACAAACAGGAAAACAAGATTCAACTCAGTTCAAACATACACCATCAAGATCAACTCAATTCAATCTTCCATCATCTGGATCTACTCCATTCAAACACCCACCATCAAGATCAACTCAATTCAATCCTCTATCATCAGCATCTACTCCATTCAAACACCCACTAGTAGGATGCACCACGGGTGCTGAGATCGTCCTCTACTGGACTCACACTTCTCTACAGAGCTCTGGGGCACTACCAACACACTGGGACAAAGACCAAATACGGACTTCTCCCTGTGAGAGCCAAAAATAACAAAAGTACAAAATAAAATAACCTGTGGTAGTAAATCTAAAACTGCATAAGGGGAGGGTTGTTTTGAATATTGGTTGCAAACCAATTTTTTCTTTTAAAAAATTATATATAAAAAAAGGGTTTTTTTTGTTTGTTTTTGTTTTTTTTTTTTTACTTAGGTGTATGAGTGTTTTGCCCCTATGTATGTATGTGTACTGTATGTGTGCCTGGTGCCCACAGAAGTTAGAAGAGATTGCTAGATCACCTGAAACTGGAGTTATAGGTGGTTGAGAGTCACTGGGTACCCACTAGGAATTCTGAAAGAGCAGCAAGCACTCTTAACCATTGATTGAGCTATCATTGCAGCCCTATTTATTAATTACATGTGTGTGTGTGTACCTTTGACAGCAGGTACCAGCAGAGGCCAAAGAGGGCTCTGGAGGTCCCACAGCTGGAGTTACATGTGACTGTGAGCTGTCCGATATGGGTACTGGCAATCAGACTCTCAGTTCTGCAAAATAACAGTGATTTTTCCATGAGTCAAGAGGGGAGAGAAGTCCTGGGCAAATCCATATATCATTGTATTCAGGAGCTGAGGTCCAGACTGCTTACATTCTCATGTGGGCCAGAGCCAAGCCATCCCAGCACAGTCAAAGCCACCTGGTTCTCGGAAGATGCCTCCATGTTCTGTGGATGCTCTGCCTAGCATACAACTGGTGGAACTGATGAGGTGTATGCAGAGCTGGAGGACCCTTCCCACTCAGATATCAGAGAAGTGGGGGAGAGGGGGAAGGCGAGAACAGGAAGTGGAGGGAGAGGGAGGAGAGGAGAGGAGAGGACAGAGAGGAGATCAGAGAGGACAGGTGGAAGAGAAACCTGAGGAAGTGCAAAAGCCGTACTCATCACTGTGGCACGGCCCTCACTTGTGTCTCTGGAGATATTTCTAAGTCTTCCACTTTTCCTTTTAAATGGATAGGTCTTTACGCCAGTGACGCTAGCTCACAGGGATGCACCATTACTTAAAATAAATCAGCACCCCACTTAAGTTAAAAGGCAAATGGGGAGCAAGAACCAACTGCTCCCCCCACACTGGGTTTATACTCCAGTCAGCCTGTTTGCCTTTTCATTTGACTGAGCATTAGTGACCGGAGGGCCTCGGAATGGCACGGAAGAGTTTCACACATCTTAGTGTGCTCTGCAACCCATCAGGTTCAGAAAAATCTTTTTTATTTAGAATGAACACTTTGGAGGCTGTAGGAGATCATTTTTGCTTATTATTTAGAAAAGAATCTTAATATCCTGTTCATGGAGAAACAATTACAATCTATGATAAATAACTGTCCATCCAACTCTTTTAACAAGGACACACTAAAGATACATTTTATAGAAGAAAGCTGTAAAGCTGTTTATGCAGATTGCTATGTTGTTTCAACTGTGAGACAGCCCTGATAATTTTCCTCGGAAGTTTATATTTTGGCTAAAAAATTTCCCTTTGTCAGTAACCTAGTGGGGTAGAATTCTTTTATTTATTTATTTTTTTAAATTCTTTCAGTTCTAGACATTGAAACCAGGGTTTGTCTGCTCCTGCTAAGCAAGGTCTACACTGAGCTACATTCTCAGCCCAGAATGCATTTTTTTTTAATTAGGAAAAAAGAAACCAAGTGAGCGTTTCTCTAATAATTAGATCTGTTGGGGGAAGTACTATGGCCCTGGTGTTCCTTGGGAGTGTTGTTTTTACCAAAGGCTCTATTTCATTCTGTTCTAGATGCACAGACTGCATTTATTTAGTTGACAAGTTCATGAAAATAGTGCCCCCCTCAAGCAAGGACAGAAGCACAGGTGAGTAGCTACCATGAATCTATCACACAGCAGACTTAGGACTCCATGGAGATCTTGCAGTTTCTAACTACTTACATATGTTCTTTCCTGAACCGAGGATGTGCCGTGATTCCTGTATTCAGAAATGAAATGGTCCATTTAAAAGCAATCACAAGGAGGAGAGATTATTTCCAGCTTTGTTTACCAGTATTTTTACTTATGCTAGCTCCTAAATCCTATGAATCAAAAGAGGGATTTTCAAGTCAACTGTTTAACTCCCATCAATATGTGCAATGTGTCTTTTGTAGATGTTAGAGCCCTCCTGACAGACATTTCTAGAAATGTATTGCTACTCGGGAACAAATTTAAACTATGAGATACTCTAACACTCGTGTGTGTGTGTGTGTGTGTGTGTGTGTGTGTGTGTGTGTTTTATCACAGGAATCACTATCGTGAGTGTTGGAATACACACTGACACTGTCTGCCGAAAGCTTTCTCCTTATTGATCTTTGATGACAGGAAACCAGCATCCGGGAAGAGTCTTCATATAATGTAGGAGTAAAAAAAAAATTGCTCGCAGAAGCTTGTTCATTCTAAACTACAATGGCACCATCACATGTGCAATATCTTAATACATTTTTTTGTGTGTGCCCACATTTGTGCACATGTATGTGTGGATGTGCACGCACATTGCACGTGTATACCTATGCATGTGGAAGCCAGTGTTGTTCCTCAGGAGATATCTACCTTGTTTTTTGGGACAGAGTCTCTCGCTGGGACCTGGAGCTCTACCACTGGCTAAGCTGGCCGGCCAGGGAGCTTCCAAGATCTACTCGCCTCTTTTTTCTTAGTACAGGAATTGTAAGTGTGTGCCACCATTCACAGTTTTTTTTTTTTTTTTTTTTTTTTTTTACCTGAGTGCTGGAGGTTAACTCAGGTCCTTACGCTTGCAAGCACGGAGCTATCTCTCCAGTTTCAACATATGCTCCTTTAATCTTAATCCCTTTTCTGTCTCTAATATCTAAAAGGAAATTTCTATAACCCCCATATTTAATGAGAAATACATTAGGATTTATTTGGTGGGAAGGGGATAGGTAAATCACAGTTTTTGCTCATCTAGCAAGAAGGATAACTGAATGCCAGCATGCTAGTATACGGACTGGCAATCCATACGATGCAGAAGATTCTCTTCAATCTGTACCTTTCAGCCTTGTGTTGTGATGTGAGGGGTGGGGGGACTAGGTTAAGGGACGGGAGCTCAGCAATAGACTCTGAAGAACAAAGCACAAAGGTTAAGGCTGTGGCTGGGGCAGGCAGGAAGGAAGTCTGCTTCCTCCTCTGACTAGCTCAACATCAGCACCGAGGAATTCTGGGAATTTCCCCAAGCTTCTTGGCTTCCCTGATGAAGCCATTTGATCTTGGCATGGCCAATTTTGGAAAAGAGATCTCAGCCTAGTGACTCCTCACCAACAATTGGCTTCAAACATGTCATGTCTAGTTTTGTTTCTACGTTTCTTCTAAGGACCTCCACAGACAAATCCCTTGGCCCTTTTCAAGTCTGCAAGACACAAACCAAGTGATACCTTTAAAGCAACCACTGACATTTACTTTTCTAGTAGAAAACATCTACTGTCACACCTGTGTCTACAGTTGATGTCTTGAGTGCTCAACACCCTGAAAATTAATTTGCCTCTTAAAAGTGCTATCCAAAAAAACACATATGTTGTAGTATTTTCTGCATTCTAGTCATTCACGGCTTAAAAGAAGCAATTCATAGAACATAAAAAGTCAATACTCTTGTGGTACTATTGCTAACGTTTGCACTAATTATCTAAATTAGTACCTTTACGTGATGTGTCTTACAATATCTCTAAAGGTGGCAACAATGAACGGCTTCTTCATTTTAGTTTCTGTCTATATTTCCTAGACAATGGTAGACACTTGTGTCTGAGAAGTCTTTGTTTAGGGAACTGAGGTAAGCATGAAACATTGCATCTAAAATGTCAGAGACCTATATGTGTGTTCCATTTCCTGTATGTATGTATGTATGTATGTATGTATTTGTGTTTGATGTGAATGAACACATGCCACCGTGTGTGTGTGTGTGTGTGTGTGTGTGTGTGTGTGTGTGTGTGTATGTCAGAGAACAGCTTTGGGCAGGGGGAGTCAGGGCTTGTCTTCTGCCTTGTTGAGGCTGTGAATCTCTAGTTTCTGCTGCTGCAATTGGTACCCAGGTTAGCTTCTGTCTGACTCTCCTGTGTCTGATCTCCAGCTCCCCTCAGAGGGCACTGGGATGCAGACGGTTGCCCTATTGCACTTCGCTTTGGGGATGGAACTCAAGTTGTCAGGCTTTCATAGCTGAGGTATTTCACCAACGGAAACAAACAGGTTTTATACATTTGAAAACTATTTTTCTCAGATTCACTTTTCACCTCTTTGCAGATTGCCTCAGAATTTGTCCAATGCAACTAGAAAATGAAAACAACATTTAACATTAACATCTTACAACTAATACTAACATTGTTGTCTTTGATATCTAATGTTTATACCTTATATTTAATATTAAAGGTGTGTCAGATACGACATTCCTTGACGACTCCTGTTGCAGGGACATTATCTCCTGGCTTTGCATAGGTGTCATCAGAATAAGGCTGCTATGTAGAAACCTTGGTGGGGTTGGACAGCCGGGGTGGGGAACACGGCGGAGCAGAACGAAGGTGCGTGCAGTGGGCATGCGTCCCCCTTTGACTGTTTCCGGTCTCATCGAGATGATCCGCACCTCTTTAGGGAAGTTTAATTTCTTCATTCGCGTGGTAGATGCGGGTTTCTCTAGAAGTCTGTCACCCTCGATTTCACAATTTAAAGAAAATTGAGCCTCAGTTTCTGTGGTCTAGGGGGATTTTGAAAAACAAATTCACATTCCTTACTCTTGACCATCAACTGTGTAACTCTAGATTCCCCGGAGACACCGAGGGTCTGACTTCCTTGGGTTCACACCCCAGTCTGGAATGAGGTGCTTGCTTTCCTTCCGTCCCTCCGTCTGTCTGTCCATCCCTCCCTCCTCTTCCCTCCTTCCTTCCCTCCTTCCTTCCTTCCTTCCTTCCTTCCTTCCTCCCTTCCTTCCTTCCTTCCTTCCTTCCTTCCTTCCTTCCTTCCTCCCTCCCTTCCTTCCTTTGTGTCTTTCTTTCATCCTCTTTTTCTTCTTTTTTGATAAGTTCCCTGACTAGAGTTTCAATAAGACTGGCTATTAGACTCAAGGGAATATTATCTTTTTTCCAAGAAAAGCTTTTCAGACTGAAGTCTTGTTATACTAACTGATGCAAAATACTAATCATGGAAGTGTTTTCTGTCAGAACTCTATTCCCCTGTTGATGGAAAAGAGTCTGTGGGAATCATCAGAGCGATCTTAGGGATTTTTATTTCTAAGGCCTCTTTATCTTTCAGATGACGAAGCTGAGACCCAGAGGTTAGCTGAAACACTACCAGGACTTGCTCTGCCCTGGAGTGGCAGTGAGACTTGTGGACTTTGAGCAGTTGAAACTGGATTCTTCAAGCATTGGAGTTAGACACGCACTGCATTCCAGGTCCCTGCCTATGCGGAAAGCCTGTGAGCTTGGCTGGGCGTTACTGCTCACGGTCTATCTTTTTAACCTAAGGATTAGACATCAGATCTTATGCTGACTTAGCATGGGTGAGCTTTAATCTCGCCCGAGGTCAACATGAAAACCAGTGTCTATTGTAGAAGAGGAACAAGAAAATCCAGTGTGAGGTTTCCCATATACATTTACGTATACATATTCCATGCTTCACATTTCCTGATGTTGAGTTCCCAGTTCTTTTGAATGGTTTGGGTGTGCCTCCCCTTGGAGATTTTGCTTTTTTTCTGAAATGAGTTTGCTGTGGGATGTTCTGTATGGCAAATGTGTTGCTAATAAAACACTGATTGGCCAGTGGCTAGGCAGGAAGTATAGGCGGGACTAACAGAATAAAAAGAACAGGAAGGCGGAGGGAGTCTCTGCCAGCCACCGCCAGGACAAGCAGCATGTAAAGATGCCGGTAAGCCACGAGCCACGTGGCAAGGTATAGATTTATGGAAATGGATTAATTTAAGCTATAAGGACAGTTAGCAAGAAGCCTCCCACGGCCATACAGTTTGTAAGCAGTATAAGCCTCTGTGTTTACTTGGTTGGGTCTGAGTGGCTGTGGGATTGGCAAGTGAAAGAGATTTATCCTGACTGTGGGCCAGGCAGGAAAACTCTAGCTACATGGGTTTCTACTTCAGCCCTACCTTTGTCAATGACTCTTCAGCTCTTGTCTGTGTTATCTGTTTGCTGTTTAACAAATAGCTCCTTGTTGATTGATTGGTAAATTAACTTGTTTATTTATTTTGCAGTACTCAGGATTGAACCATGAGCCTTACACCTGCTGGACAAGAACTCTACTGGTGAGCTATATTTCCAGAAACAAGAACTCTACTGGTGAGCTATATTTCTAGAAACAAGAACTCTACTTATGAGCTATATTTCCATAGACAAGAACTCTACTGGTGAGCTATATTTCCAGCCCTGTTGATTTTTTTCTGAGACAACATTTTTTTTCTGATTTCTAAAAATTATTTACATTGCTCATTCAAAACAAATATTTGTTTGTGTCTGTGGGAATGTGTGTATGGAGATCAGAGGACAACTTGCAGGAATCTGTTCTTTCTTTCCACCATGTGAATTGTGAGAACTCAACTCAGGTCCTCAGTCTTGGTCATGAACACCTTTACCCTCTCAACCTTCTGCTAGCCCTGTATCATTCATTCTAAGTAACATTTCTGAAGAAGCCTGAGAACCAAAATTTTTCAAAGTAACCAGGTAAGGTGTTAAATTGCTGTTTTGGCAAAGGCGGCTCACGCGACATCAGAGCATTGCACAGAGTGCAGAATTCCTAAAGTCACAAGATGTCACTGTCCCCACAGCGCTTCTGCCGAAGCACAAAATGACAGCAACTTTAGTTTAAAAATCCAATTGGCTTTTGCTTGCAATCCCAGAAGTGGGCACACACAACTTCGGTCTATAATGCTGGCTGTGTTCCTTGGAGCTGGCAGAGGGATGTTGCCTTCCCAAGCAGTGAAGGGCTGAAGCCAGCAGAATCTAGAAACAAGCAGCCAAGCCCCACTGCCGTTATTTTATATGGACTAAAGCAAGGAGACCTCCTTGTCAGGTAGGTCAGAAAATCAGGTCCCTTTTCATAACCTGCTCTGAGTTTCTTGGGTCTGGAAACTGGCCACTTTCAGAACTCAGTTTTATAGCGTATCAGTTAATACAGGAAACCCTCGTATGAGTTGGCCTCAGCTGCTGGGGCCAAGCAGGAGGCTTGTCCAAACAGTGGCCTCCCATAACTGTTTTGGTGGCCTTTTTTTCTTTCCTGGAATCAATTGTTTGGATTACCAGGTGTTGACTGTCTCCAAGTAGGAGTCTCTCTTTGAAATTCCTATTCCCACTTAAGTGATAATGGGCATGTATACATTCAGCTGTGAAATGGCCCGTGTTTGGCTCCATGCCCTTCAAAGCTCCTGTGTATTTACTTGCCAAAAATAAACTTTGAAAGCTACCTTTGGCTTGGCTTCCTCCCATCTCCACCATGAGGCTGCTTGGCCCATAGGCCCATGCCCAGATTCTTTTTTCTCCGTGTATACCCCTTTAAGACAGAAAACCAGGGAGGCTTAAAACCAGCAGGCAGTTCCCAGGGGGAGGGTAACTAACTTCTTTGTTGTGCTTGTTGACACTTCTGTTTTCAAGGTTAATTACCCGTTTTCGTTAATTGGTTTAATTAGTTAATTGGTTTGCTGAACCTTCCTCCCGAGTGAGAATTCAAATGCAAATTCACACGTAGGCCGATTCTTTCGCCTCTCTAAGCCTTCAACCAAGAAGCCTGCTGAGTAAGTTAGAGAGCTTGTTTGGGGGAGGGTGGGGATTTACTGCTTGTTCCCTGAAGCAGGCTTCCCATTTCAGAGCAGGCTACTTTGCTGCAAGAACATCTCTGTGAATGGCAGGTCCCAGAAACAAGACGTGGAGGCTTGTACCTCAGCTGGTCACAGTGCCTGGAGAGGACCCGGGCCGGAAGTGGCTTCCGGAACTCCAGCTTGGGGAAGTTAGTATTCTGCAGAGTGGACACCCCGTCCTCAACCCCTCACCAAACAAGCAACTAAAACCTTAAACAAATGGAAGAAGGAATGGGATCCTCAGTGCCTGTTCTGATGTTAACACTTTTGTGAATTTTTAATGAATTTGCTCTAGAGAGCTGGTGGAATTAGAGGAAGCAGAAAAGTAAATTTGAACCACCAATGGGTTTTTACAGTTCTGGATTGATTATTTAATTATGTCTCATCCTTTCCGATTTCAATATGCCAAGGGTCCATTTCCTTTTCCTCATAACTGTCAGCGCTAGGTGTCTTTTTGACATACCTGGTTTGACTTCTTGGGGATCACAGCTTGGAGACAGACTGCTCTGGGCTCCTTTCTGAGGGACCAGCTGTGTTTGGTCTGGAGTGGAGGGTTGACCTCATCTTCATGTTCACTCCCAGTCCCGAGAAAGCTGCAAAGAACAGGAACTTTTGGTTAGGTGTCTAGGCAAGCTTGTTGCTAGCTCGTCTGCTATTGTGGGATATTTATTGTCTTGTCTTAAGTGTCTCTAATTGTTGGGTCTCTTGCGTCAATCATCAGGACTAACGTATCTGTCATCTCCTGTGTGAGCCTAGCCTGAGATTCTTCTCTCAAGCTTGTAGAGCTTTTGGTAATCTCTAATTTAACTGGTCTTTGGATGAACTTCATTCCATCTCACTTCAGCTTTATGTCACTGTGGCTAATGGATCTTCCTTCTCACATAATACTGCTTTACGCATTTAACGGTGGATGCTCTTTCATTCCTCTCTCTCTCTCTCTCTCTCTCTCTCTCTCTCTCTCTATCGTTCGCTTATATAGCCTTCTTAAAACGATAATTATTTTTAAAATTACAGAAACCATGTAACAGTAGTACCACTTGGTCTTTGTTTTCCCTTCTGAATCAGCCTTTGCATTGCTTCCTACAAATCACACTTCAGCTGTCTCTGTTCTTTATATTTGAGGTTTGGAAGTCAAACATAAGAAGCAATATCCTGCTTTACATTGTGTGTGGAACTTTTGTTCATACTTCCCAAATGTCAGAAGCCACTTTCTCTCCTACTAGGGAGATTTGGAGAGGAAGGTAGGTGGCAACAGGGTCTCATTGACAACTCATGCTCCTGTGTTTGTGAGCACGAGGGGTGGTGGAACTCTCCAGAACAATGTCTTCAGGCTGAATAGCTTTATGGAATGGGGTCTGGTTATATCTGTTTTTTATATCGACTTCAAAAACTCAGTAAGAACAGGACTTGGGATCAGGATTTGAGCTGAACAGCAAGCTAGGGAAGAAAGAAAAGAAGGAAGACGTGGGCTGGAGAGATGGCCTAGCAGTCCATAGCACTTCCTGTTTTTGCAAAAGGCCTGTGTTTGGTTCCCAGCATTCACATCCGCTAGCTCACGACAGTCATGAGTCCAGTTCTAGGAGGATCTGGTGCCCCCTTTTGACCTCCCCAGGGACCTGCACTGAGGCACACATTCTCCCTCTCATCCGCACAAATACACGTAATTTGAAAATAAAATGAAAAACCATTGAAAAGAGAGGAGGGAGGAGAAGAAATGAAAGGGAGGAAGAGAAGAAGGAATGGGGTAAGAGAAAGGGAGATGTGAGGCTGGAAAGCAGAGAAATAAATGAGATGTCTAGAAATGACATTGGGACAGATGCGAAGTGCACAGATTACTGGCATTTAAAGTCGCTTTTGGTTATTTTTGTTTTTGTGTTGACAGAGAGGAAATGGCCTGGTGTCCGACTCCTAAACTCTCTACCTGTGTACCCTGGGTCCACACTGGCTGTGTGCGGGGCGTGCTATTCACCCGCTGGCTCTTCTTAACAAAGTGATCGTGGAGGCTCGGTGTGGCCTGCTTGGTGCAGAAGAGAAGGAAAGGAAATGAGGAAAGGAGAGAGGGGCTCTGGGGACAGTTTTGCTGCAGAGAAGCCAGCAGTGGGTGAGTGAGCAGAGACTGGTGTTTGAGGGGTTGCTGTTGGGAGAGGGCAGTGATGGGCAGCTGGGGCAGGCTACAGGGAGAGCGGAGACTGCTGGGGCCAAGGGAGAGAAGCATATATATAATGTATGTATGCATATGTATAGATGTGTGTATGTATACACACACACACACACACACACACACACACACACACACATATCTCATTTCCTGTGAGTTTGCTTTATCTAGCCAAATAGCATGGTGGAAATGACTCAGCACTCCATGCTGGTATATCATCCCCTGACACAGTATATTGAATACTAGGTATAACCACAGTGCTTTGTTGTAACCCTATCATTTCTTCAAGTGAGATGATTTTGTTGGTTTTCTTCCCTTATCTAATGTTAATGTGTTCTGTTAGGGTCAACTGTAATGTAACTTTAAATATTTACCTTGGAAGTCAGGGACTAAGGCTGAAATTAAGGTCTTGGGAAGTCCTGGTTTCAGCATTTACAAAACTATCAGGGGAATAATGATATTAATTTAGTTGACTGCCAGGACACTTCTAGCATTTTCCATTTTTCTCAACCTAAGTGCCCAGCACTCTCCAGCACAAACTGCCCTTCTGTGGCCACTTGTAGCCTTGATGTGAACACATTGTGCACCAGATGCTGTTATAACTAGTCAGAATCTGTCACTGAGTCTAGCTGTAAGGCACATTCCTCATGGACATCATGGAGACACAGGAAGATTAAAACAGCCCAACATCTCTGTGTCTCTATCTCTCTCTGTCTCTGTCTCTGTCTCTCTCTCTCTCTCTCTCTCTCTTTCTCTCTCTCTCTCACACACACACACACACACACACACACACACACACACACACACACTGTAGTAAAGCAGATATTAGAGGTTGGAGTTGGAGGAGTCATTACTAAGAAGACAGATTCTATCATTGTTTTCCCCAAAGCAGAGTGAATTGAGATCCAGTTGAGCTGAGAGCAGGCGCATCAAGATCAGGTCTATGTAATGCTTTAGCTAAGGGGAGAAAAATGCTAGATTCCCTAGACCACATCAGTGGCAATGAGAATGGAGAGAAGATAGACTTCATGATGAGGAGGTTGGGCTCACAGATTTAGTGATGACTGAAGTTAGGAATTCAGGCCTGGGTCACTGGGTTAGGAATGAGATGGGTCTGGCCTGCTCCTCCCCTTAGCAAATGGTACGACTCCTTTCCCTGTGGCCATATGCCCTCTGTTAATACTTAAAGTGTGGCTTCAACTCATGCAGACATAAGGCTGGTGACATCTGTTGGGCACCCAGGAGTTGAGGAGCTGGGTGTATACTGTGGATGGCGTTGGTGTCGCACTCACATCCTCCTTGGATGAGGGTGACCGTCTCCAAATGTTGAAGCATTAGAACGTGACTTCCATCAGTGTCAATCTCTGGTAAAGGCTCTTGACTCCTAGGAACCACCTTTTCTGAACATATCTTATAGCTACTCCAATCAGTTCCCCTCCACTCACCTCACACTGGTGGCAGCCTGTGAACTAACAGTTAGACAGACTAAGCCTCCCTACCACTAGGTGGCTTGATGATGGCACAGAGGCCCTTCACACACATTCTGCAGGCTGAGATCAGCCTTCCCTGGAGACCACATCCTACCTTCCTCTTCCTCACCCCATCCTGTCCCACTTCTCCCACGCTCTAATGTAGACTGCATCTTTTTGCTCAAATTCAAATGTTGAGGCCCTGACCCCCAGTACTCCAAGTGTGGCTGTTTTGAGAGTTGACGAGGCTTCATGAGGCTGTAATCCTCATCCACCCTGCAAGGAGAGGAGACAGGATGTGAGAGGCATAGAGCATATGCAGGGGGATGGCTGTCTGCTAGCCAAGGAGAGAGCTC
>CABHPQ010153584.1:11561-22619 GCA_902168405.1 Peromyscus aztecus | reverse complement strand
ACACACACACACACACACACACACACACACACACACACACACACACACACACAAAAGCCAAACAAACAAAAAAACCAACCAACCAACCAACCAACCAAAAAACCAAAAAAACAAGGACTGAGCTCGAACAGCACCCTACTACCCACGTGCCTCTCCCAGGACCAGTTTCTACAACCACAGAGCTGGGAACAGAGAGCAAAGAATCCACCAGATGAAGAAGCCTTCCCCTCAACACTTGTCTAGGTTCGCTGGAAATGGCCAAAGACAGTGAGTCCCAAATCCCAGCCACACCAATGTTCTGTTTGTCTCCCCTTCTTTTCCAGAATCTCTATGCACAGTCTTGGCCTAGGAGCATCCAGGTTGGTAGCGCCAGGGAGGCTGGCCTCAGCTCTGAGACAGTTCAGCACCCAGGGGACCCGGATGAAGTTGGCTAACAGCAGCCTGACAGAGAATGGTTCAAGCGCATGTATAATGAAATTTCCCCCCCCCTGGAGCTTCCTCAGTAGAGAGGCTAAAGGTCTGAGCTCATCCCAAGACAAATGGATAAGGGACAAACTGAATTACCCAGCACACTGGACTCCTCTCAGTCATAATGGAGGCGGATGCACAAACTGGGGGACTTGAACTTGGAAAGGGCACTTGCCCTCTTTGGAGCACGCAGAACCGTGTTTAGATCATACAATCGTGTCCACAGCTTTCTGAAGGCTGATGTTCTTCCCTAGCTTGAGTCTCCTCTTTATACAACAACATCAACAACAACAAGGACAAACCACAAAAGGAATAAGGACAAGTATTCACGAAGAGGTTTTTAAAAAAATGTACAAAATTATTAATTGCAGGAATAATTGCATCCCCAATAAAGAATGAGGCTGGGAGGGACATTTATCTGAGACAGCTCAAGTGCGAGGCCTCATGACTTCTCTCAGTCCCTTCCGGGTCTGGCTTTTAAGAGAGGCTTTAAGATATAGATCCCATGGGAACCTGTTACTTTTGAAATTGACAACTTGCTTCGCTGCTGCTCAAGGAGAGCTCTGCGTTCCGGTTACATCTGTGGAGGACCCTCCCTCCGCAGATGGCCAGGTGCTCCGCTCACAGCAGCCGCAGGGAGGGTGCCACTGCATTGGGGTGGCTGGGAACACCAAGACAGAGCTGGGAAGGGACTATCCAAGGCCACATGGTCCACTGTCTCAGGAGATCGACAGCAGATGCCCTGTGCTTCCAGCGCATTGCCAGGGGGCTTGGGGTGTGGCCTTCTAACACTCTCTTTCCTTCCAAGTCTCTGATTTATGAAAATGATTTGTTTTAATTAAGAAAATAAATACAGGGCAGAGGAGTTTAGAAGCAGGGGCACTTGTTTTGAAGGGAAGTGGCCCAAACCAAATAAATAGCAACTTCTTTCAACTCCATCTTCAGGATCCTGTGACGGAGCCCAAACTCCTCACACCACACTTAGCCTTGAATCCTGAACTGTACTGTTCACTCTTAGACTCCGTTAGTAAACAGAGACTCCAGGCTGTGCATGCCTCTCGGGCCTCCCAGCTGCCAGGAAGCCAGTTTCCCCATGGATGGAAGGCCTGGGACAGACCTGGGAGCATCTGCTTTGGTGCCGAAGCCTGGCGACCAGGACTGCCTTTCCTGGGGACTCCAAGATCCTCAGGTCCCTGGGGCAAGTTGCTTAGACTCTGAGAGCTACAATTCCACCTGCAAAAAGCCACCAAGTTCTGAAGCAATTAAGTCGGTGCCTGAGGGTTTGTGGGGCCTCTTAACATTTGTCCTTACATTAATGTGAGCTTGGCATATCTCTGCCACTTATTACTGGGTAATTCTGCAAAGCCACGGGCCCAAGGCTTATTCTACCTTATCTTTTCTATCCTCAACCTGGCCATCGGGGATTAGAACATCTCTTTTTTTGGTGTTGCTTTTTTTTTTTTTTTTTTCCCCAAATAGAAAAGAATTCCCAGCAACACCATCCATAAGGGGAAGGTAACCAAAACGATACCAATAAGAGAGCTGCCTACATTGGCAAAATAAAGGGAAACTAAAGGGGACAGTGGTCTTTGTCCCACTGTCCCAGGAACAGTCATGGCTCCATTCCTCAGGCACAGACAGTCCCTTCAGTGCAGAATTATGGGTTCAGAATCTCAGAGGAGGGAAGGACTGTGACCGCAGACTGGTGACTCCGAGCTGTTCCCACTCTTCTCCGTGCACCTTTCTTGGTGTGTACGTGCATATTTGCACCTGTAATTATACACACTGGCACGCGCACACACGAACTTTGTTACCGCGGTGTTGACAACGCCATGCTTGTATCTGGGATGCTACTCACACAGCTGGGAAAAGGGAAGGCAGTAGTTTCTGCTGTGGTTTCTGACGGGACAGTCGTATGTGAAGTAATTTGTGTAATCTGAGGGAGCACATGGGTTGGTTGTGAGCTGTAACGGGTGGAGGAGCTCTCGGCTCTGTGGCTATATCATAAATATGCATAAGGCGGGCCTGCCTATATAAAAATCATAGGTTCCATATTTACGGCATGTGGAACTGGGTGAGGACTGGGGGATGTGTGGTGCATGCGGTTTGCGTAAGCAGGCTGCATTTTGCCAGGAAAGCGCTCATGAACCACCAACACCGTGGATCAGGCTTTTCACAGGAGCCTCGTGAATGCCTGTTGAACATAGACTCCAGAGAAGCTGCTCACTGACTAGGAAGGCTGGAAACGAGTTCTTTAGTCTTCCTTACTTCCCAGCAGGAAGAAGAAAACCACCCACAGGCTTCGACCTTGCCTTGTCCAGCCAGGGTGAAAATCCGCAGTGACATAGCCCAGCTATCCCCACCACCTTGAGTGCTCATTAATCTTGTTTTTCTCTAGTTTCTCCAGTTCCCCGGTCTTTGATATGCGGCATTGGTGTCGACAGTGGTCAGGGAATTGAAACTGAGTTCCCAAATTTGTGCTCCAAGTGTCACAACACCCTCTCTACTTCCTCTGCCCTGAGAAGGAAGGTGTTTTCCAGCTCTTTCTCTGCACTCTGGCGCCCAGCACGCTGCGGCCGTCTTCTCTGTCCTGCTTTTACCTTAAGTCCTGCTGTCTGAGTTTCACTTTCAAGCCCACCACAGAACACCAGAGAGCTTGGCACAGTGCCCAGCATCCAGAAACCACAAAGAGAAACTCGGTGGTAGTACCGGCGTTGGAGGAGCTCCGCCCTACGGCCTCCTCGCTGCTCTCAAGTCCCCTCCTTCCTCCTGCCTCCCTGGCATGGCATCACATCAAACTGCGGCAGACTTGACAAATCTATTTGGCATGGTTCACTCAACTATTTCAACCCCAGCAGCCCAGGGAAACTGCACGTTAAACACAGCTATCTGGGGGAGACCCGTTAACGAAGAGGCTGCGGAGAGCATCCTTGCCGGGGAGGAGGAGGGGAAGGCCTCCCGGCCTCCCACCACGTGCTCAATGGGGTGAGGGAACTGAGGACAGAGGCAAAGCCTAATTGGCAGGCAGACTTTCCGTTTTCCTTCCTCATTTTAAGTACCAGGAGAACGTATTTCTAATGGAAAGAGAAAGGGCTTTTCCTCGGTCCCATCTCCTTTTATGTGGGCCAAACTGATCCTCTAACACAAAGCCAAAAACCAGACCCTCAAGTTACCCACAGCCTAGTGGAGAGAGGAATTTCGTCAAAGGTGGGAAGAGGATGCAGAAGACAGTGAGAAGGTATTCAACCTGGGAACATTGAAAAGGATGAGTCTGAAGACTAGGACGCTCAATTCGGTCTCAGGGAGATCTTCCCTGCATAACTGAATAGTTCAGGGATAAAGCCTGGAGGATGGCGTCCTTTCAAAATGTGCAGTGCTAAGGTATTTCCAAAAGCAGATTTCCTACAAATGGTGTTTTAAATAGCATCCCAGTCCATCTGTGTGCTTTTAAAATCAGCTTATGCTACAGCATCCCTCTGGCCAGCCCTGCTTAGTCATTGAACCTGGACAAGGAGCCCGTTAGGGAGCCTCGTGCCTCTCCCCAAGACCCATTCCTACCTGGCAGCTGGCCCTCACCTGCTAGCTGAATTCCCAGGGTTAGCACTTTCTTACTGAAAATGTGGGCGGAGAAAGAAAAAGTGGGCTGAAAGGGAATGGGGTGAGATGAGGACTCAGCTCTGGGAGTTCCTCTGGCCTCCAGAGCTGATTCAGTCACTGCTTCTGACTCGTATCTGGCCTTTCCGAGCTACAGCAAAGGAAAAGCTAGCTAGACCTAGCTCACAGGTAAAGGCGAGGGTATCTTTCCAGTGCTAAATATTGCACTTTCTTTACTGGTCACATGAAGCAATGCATGTTTGTATATGAGAAAGACAACTGGTAATATCTAGAAACCATATTTTCATATGAATGGTGCCATGTTACTATGGCAATTTTTGATAAAAAAAAAAAAGACAACAAAAACTACTCCTTTAAAAACTCACATGTCCTATGCCAGATTGCCAACATCACAGGGTAGAATTTTCTGGATCCAAGGATTCTAGTTGTATGTGTAAGTTAGAGAGCATGACGCCCTGGGACAGTGACAGAGACTAGAGATGGCCTTTTGGAAATATTCTTTGGTCACAGCTGCCTTATTCTGATCACTTATATCTTTGCAGACCAGAGCCTGGTGGGACTGTAGCAAAGGATGAGAGACAGACCTATTTTCATCACCTTTGATTCCCTTCCATGGGAGGGTCAGCAGCCTCTTGGACTCCCCAGTACGCCTCCCTCACCTGCCTAATCCGAGCGTCAACCTGCCTGCAGGGATCACCTTGAGCTTGCTTCCAGTAACAGAGGCTCCCGTCCCCACTCAGGTGAAAACAGAGCATTTCCACTGAGCCCTCCATATGCCAAATGTAGCTCGCTGCCAGCTGCAGAAACAGAATGCCATGCGGTTTAAGAGTGCTGAGTGCCAGACACTCATCCTTGTGTACAACAAAAGCCTCCTATTGGCCACATGAACCACATGCCTGGGAGCTACAGATGATGAAGGGACCGGCCGAGAGGGTTCAATGCCTCCCCACTAATCACGATTGCCTGTTCAGATCCTAACGCCCGACAAATGGGATTTCTCCTCATTATTTATTGTCCTGGATCTTCTTAGGGACATGGTGACTCCCTCTTTGGGTTTTGTGTCCTTTTATTCCTAGACCTCAGTAACTCCTGAACTGCTGTTTCATGCAGTTTTGTGATTGTTAACCCAGCGTGTGGAAGAGACTCAGGCCATAAATGCTCACTGAGTCCTGTGTAGTGTGGGGAGGCATTTTCTCCTTCATTTGCAGTTAGATAACATTCTATAAGCCCCCCTCCCACCTCGTCCTCTGCTGTGCAAACTGCGACAGCGGCTGGGCTGCCATAGTTTCCCAATCACTCCAACATAAAAAAGTAACATTTCAGGGCCAATGTATCCTTTGCCTCCATCCGCTCTCTGAGTCTCTTCCCCATCATGGGGTCAGCCGGAAGCTCCTCGGAGACCCACTCCTGGGGAAGCCGACCTACCTTGTGGTTTTTGCCATGCCGGTAGACCATCCAGTCCTCCCCGTTGGTGCTGACCTCCAGCTTGTACGTCTTGACGTAGTAGCCTTTCTGGGTCTCCCTGGAAATGGCTCCCTGTGTGGCAATGGCCGTGAGCACGGTGAGGAAGCGCAGGTCCACCTGGGAAGAGAAGTCAGAAAGTAAGGGGACCCCGACTCCCAGCAACATCTGGCTCTTCCTGCAAATGATACAGTTGCCATTCCGAGCTCACAAAGCCAGTTTGTGTTTGTAACCACCATTATGTACTTCCACTGGACAATTAAAGCCGACTGACTTCTTACGAGGATAGACATTTTTCCTTGAAAAATGGAACTTGATTTTTTTTTTGGTTTTATCCTTCTACTTGCAAATCTGAATGGATAATATTCAGTTTATTCTGACTGTTGAATACTAGACTTATGACGCCCTCATTAACCTACCATCTGCTTTGGACCTCGAAAGCAGAACGGTCCTAAAGGAACACTGAATGGCAAAAATCTACTCTACTCCAGTGCAGTCCACTGTAATTCTCCAGAAGTGACAATCCATAGCTCTCTTCTCTCCCTTGATTCCCACACTCCATTGTATCTATAATCACTCAGGTCACCAAGGGGTCAAAGGGCACACAGAGTCTGCCCAAGTAATTAGGCTTATGCACCAAGTCCTGACCTTTCACTCCGTGAGGATAGCCAACACTTTGAGGTACCTCCCCTCTGACCATGCCTAAACCATTTGGAAATTACTGGATGTTGCTCCTTTGCTGGCTACGGTCTTTCTGAAGGGCAGTCTCCGTGTGCGTTCGTGTGTGTGTGTGTGTGTGTGTGTGTGTGTGTGTGTGTGTGTGTGTATACTGATGAAAGCCAATTTAGTGAGCACTTATTGGCTATTCAATGTATGCACGGAATCATGAAACATTCGAGAGAATGCACAGCAACTTCCATGTAGACAAGAAAAGGTAGATAGCTAGAATGAAAAAATAGACTATTAAGGGTTGAAAACAGGAGTATAGTATATAGACTGTCACAACAAAGAACTTTCTAGAAGCTTTGCAAGATGAAAGGATTTTTTTGAGAGGCAGAGGGGAGAGACAGTGACAAATGGCCGGAGAGTTGTGTTGTTAGAGCCTCTGGGGCTCCCTGGAGTTTCTAAGTGGTCTCCCGTCCTTCCCTGCTGTCTGCGCTGCAGTATCTGTCTTAGAGCAGAGGTCACCGTGTCGCCTCAGAGCTGGGACAGGCTTGTCAGTGAGCCACAAGGCTGTCTCTGTGTGTCATAAAAGCAGACGTTGCTCTGGTATAGAACTGGCGGTTTGTCCTCCCCCTGTTTACTTCTTCCCAGGGGATCAGAGCTGGACCTGTGTGCAGTGCAGGAAGATTACTCAACATGAGCTACAAGACTTGCTCAGGAAGACAGCAAACAATAGTCTGCAAGACGCTGCCGAGCATCTGGGGAACGAGTTTCGTTCCCCATGGTGACATTTTCCCATGTGTTCTCTGATAGCTATGTGCAAAACCTTCCTGGCAGGCTCCCGCCAGATAGCAAAGATCAGAAGAAGTTGCCATATTCAGCTAGCGCCCAACAAACCTGCCTTCAGGAAAATGCTCTCCCCACATCTCTGATGCCTCCCTGTGCCAAGAATGAGGAAGATCTGGAACTATTTATAGAACGTTCCTTTGATACTGATAGGCCAAACAGTATCATGGCCAAACAACTCTCCCCAGGCCCACTAATCCACAGAAGGGCAAGGGCAAGCGGTCCTCTTACTCATCAGTTCATCCCAGCACACAGCACAATGTTTGGCATAGCACAGGGCCGTTTCGATAGATGAATGAATGGATGGATGGATGGATGGATGGATGGATGGATGGATGCAATTCTCACCCATTCTGTGCTTATTTTTTAGCATCCTCTTTTGGTTCTAGCTGAGGGGCCACATCACTGTCCCATCAACACACACAGATCACATTCTCTCTCTCTCTCCTCCAACACACACACACACACACACACACACACACCTGGAGGTACTCCTTGTTGGAATCCAAGTTGGGGGTCCAGCCATTGTCGTCACCATGGAGTCGGCTCTGTTGAGGCGTCCACCTCCCATCAGAGAAGGTGGATGAGGCACTGATCTGCTCGTTAGCAATCCGGCCGGACTCCATTCCCAGAGGGACGTTGCACTGGAAATCTGGGGAGTGGAGATTGGTCAAGGGCAAAGTTAGGCATCTTAACCTCCAAGTGCTGGGGCCCCCCAGACACTGTCTCCTTCCAGGGACAAGCCCTTGCAGGCACTCCCTCATCCCGAATCTAATTATATGCTCACATTTGAAAAAAACAACTAAACCAAGTCACATAGTTAACAACCCCTCTGGGTCTTCAAGGAACTAAATTGGACCTAAAAGAAATTAGACGATAGATAAATAAGAATCATCATATAAATTAAAAATACCCATCTAAAGTGCAAGTGCTGCGGGCTATGGATGCTCTCAGGTGCCAGATGCATCAGCCATGCATGCGGTACAGTAGGTGAACGTGACAATTTGGGTGGGCTCAGCCGTCGTGGGAAGCCTGCACACACCCAGGAGGCACTTTTGCATGTATCTCTTTCACCCAAGTGTTTCCTAATTTCTGGCATAGAAGTCAGACGCTACAAAGTATAAACACCCATCTTTAGGAAACTTCCCTGTGAGCACACGCATGCCCCATTGCGTTCCCTGACAACACTTGTCTGGACTAACATCCCGGAGTCTCCGACTCTGCTCTTCTGCCATCAGCAAAATTGCGGTCCTTCACCTGGATGCTGTGGACACCGATCAATGCTCGCGCAGGCACGTGTTCGATAAAAACCGGCCACCTTTCTGAGATATCAAATCTATCCTTTACCTCCGTGACTGCACTGGCCATTTGCTGGACGAGCTACAGCTTGCTACACTGTTTATCATGCAACCTTGCAGAACTCGGATGAAAAAAAAAATGCGACAGAACCGAGCCGAGCCCGTTCATTTTCAGGCAGGCCAGGCTGCTGAATCTATAGTTGCGTAGGTGGTAAGCTGTCCGTAACAGTGGCAGAAGTTCCTCAACCCTCATCATCTCAGAGCACTTCTTCCTTCCGGAGGTCATCTGGATCTCTAAGCAGCCATGACAGTGCATCTGAAGCACAGGGCCAGGAGCAGATGATTTGAAAATGGGCCTCAGGCTGGGAGACCAGTGACTTGGGTGGCAGGTTCCACAACAGCCGGACCCACCGCAGCACTTTGCAATGCTACCCACAGCGCCTAGCACTCAGTAGAAGTTCCTCAAAACTGTGTTTCTTGCACGTGTGACGTGGAAGTCTAAGGGATGGCTTTGTCTAGCCAGGGAATCTCTAGTGGGAGCTACGGAACTTGAGTGTCAAGAAAGATACATAGGGCTGCTTTGGGACAATGGCTTTTAAGGTCTGGAGATGAAGGAACTGATGTAGATTTGGAAAGGGTTAGACTCTACCGCCATCCTAACAACCCTTTTCCATCCATAGATGAGGGGTTGGAGGCTTGAGATGGTCCACGGCTTTCTCTGGGACCAACACACTTGTTTGTTTGCTTGTTTTTTTGGGGGGGGTTTTGTTTGTTTGTTGTTTGTTTTTTATATAAGGAAATGAGCACCCAGATGGACACTGTTTTTTTTTTCTCCTTCATCTTTGCTGGGATAGAAGGCATGGCTCTCCTTCCTTGAACTCAGATACCACCATGAAGTCTGGAGCATTCCTGTCTACTGTTTTCACAGAGGTCAGCCCTTCACCTGTACCCACTCCTGCCCCCAGGTGAGAAGACAAGACAGAGATTCCAAATGGCCAACTCACTCTCAGGCGGCTCTTGGTGGACCAGGTAGTAACGTGCGGAGAAGCCGTCCTTGGCCACTGCCATGTCCGTGTGAAAGGTCAGGGAGAGGATCCCCGTGGATGAGCGGAGCTTGGAGGGTGTTTTGGTCCCACAGTACTTGCCAATCAGAGGGCCAACTAGACGCAGGAGACAAAGGGCAGACAGAGGAAGTGAGAATCTGAAACTGGTTCTCAGTGCTCTCTCCCGTCCCACCACGGCGAATCTCACTGCCAATACCGTGACATAAAAACCGAAGGTGTGCTTCGAGAATAATGTCTGATACTTCCCCCGCACATTCGACAGTGCTTTCCCTGAGCTGGCTACGTCCTGTTGTCCCATCCCCGAGAGACGGGCCAGAAGAGATCGTTACAGTTCCTGCTCTACAGAGGAAGACATTGAGTTTCAGAGGGTCAGGTGACATTTCCCAGTTCATATTGCAGAAATAGCAGAGCTGGGATCCCAACCCTGCTTTGCCTGCCTGAATCTTACGCTTTTCCCAAGATGAAATTGCTCCTGCATAGCTACGAAGTATCCTTTATATTAGAAAACACCGAGAACAACCACAGAGATGAACAAGTTGTTTCCTTTCCAATACTGATTACACCTACGATCTGTGTGGTCTTCACCCAATCTATACCGGCTCCTCTTGGCTGTGAATGATTGCCTTTTCCACATCCACAGCCATATTAATAGTAATGAAATAATGGTTCTCATGATAATAGCGATGATAGATCATTTCAAAGCCAAGATACTGAGAAGCTGCATACCTTGCTAGGGTTGTACAGCGAGAGATTCAAGTCTAGTCAGTCTGGCTGCTATGTGGTCACAGCATTTGACTATTGATTCGTTTCTATCCCGATAACTTGGTATAGAAAGGAACATGACCTAGAGTTTTACCACCTCTGATGGTTAATCTCAATTGTCAACTTGATAAAATCTGGAATCACCTTAGAGATAGGCCTCTAGATATATCTGGGGGGATAACCTTAATTGGGTTAATTGAAGTGGGAAGACCTGTCTACTTGGGGTGCTACCATTCCCTGGGCTAGGATCCTGAACTTTATAAAAAGGAGAAAGGGAACAGAGCAGAAGCATTCACTCACCGTGTGGAATGCCATCCCAGATGTCCAGCCAGTCATATTTGCAGTCTCCTTCCCCCACTTGTAGGGGGTCATGCTCCAGGTCAAAGGTCAGGAACTGCAGGATGATCTCCATCCTGGGTTTGGCCAGGATGGTGAAAGTGCAGTCCAGATTGTGCGGATACTTCTCTGGAAACCCGGGAGATTCAATGGTCCCATTGGGGCTTGTGAAGTTCTTGGAACAATCTTCAGAGCCTGTGTACCAGAGAGAGGGGTGGGGAAGGGGTAGGGAGGGGTAAGAGATGTAGCACTAAGGAGCAGCTTTTCTCTGCTGCCTCCTCTGCCTCTGGGTTATTTAAATGTTTGGGTCTGTATCCCCCTACTCACAAGGTTTTTGTTTTTACTCAAGTGGCCCTTGGAGCAACACACCCTTCCCATCTATGTTTCAAGCCCTCAAGCCAGCCTCCTTTTTGGACAGAAATTAGGGAGACGAGGCTGATTGCTTTGTATAGCAGAATAAGACCAGCAATTGAGGGATTGGAGGGTAAGAGGTAGAGAAGAGAGAGAGAGAGAGAGAGAGAGAGAGAGAGAGAGAGAGAGAGAGA
>CABHPQ010153584.1:0-11551 GCA_902168405.1 Peromyscus aztecus | reverse complement strand
AGAGAGAGAGAGAGAGAGAGAGAGAGAGAGAGAGAGAGAGAGAGAGAGAGAGAACAGAGTCTTCTTTCTCAATTACTCAGCTGCTCACTCCAGAAATGTAAGTTATTTCAATCCTTAAGGAAGACTTGCTGGTTGCCAGCAGGGGAAACAATGTTATCCCTTATTTATTGCTGACCTCAACACTAGCCTCTATTGTACCCAAGCCAGCTAAGTGCCCCTTCTCCCTCCAAGATCCAAGGTGCCTCAGGGGAGGGGCAAAGGGGAGCCCCGGCCTCATTCATGTCCTGACTGTATTAAAACGGGCTGCTCTGTAGTGGTGGGACAATTAACAATTGAGGTTTTTAGCCGGTGGATCACAGCGGGGCGTTGGGATGTTAAAGGCCGCTTGGGCGGCGAGTTTGGAAAAATGCAGCAGTGTATTGACATTTGGAAGGCCTCTGGTGCCTTTGTGGTGGGGATGGCCTTGTGTTTCTCTCCTAAGCTCTTAGGTTAGCGTTTCTGGGGAATGTGTCCTGATGAAACGTGACACACATTCCCAGCCTGCTGCGAGCCTGGCCGGCAGCAGGAGCCCTAAGAGGATTACAGCCCCCACATCTCCTGATGCCTCTAGGTGGAGTCCTATTAGAAGAGCCTTGTCCTTTAAACCAGGAACGGTTCCTCTGGGCAGAGCCAGGAAAGGAGCCCGGAAGCAGAGACCCAGCATATACAGAGAGAACAAGAATGGATACAAGTTAAGGACAGGGATGTAAATGCTAGTAATTACAATAGGTTTCACTCACTGCATTTGGATTTTAAAATAAGAAAAGGAAGCAGGATTTATGAAGGGGATAACACACTCTAAGCATGAAGGAAAAAACAACAACAACACAGAAATACTCAATAAACCAGGTGTTTACTGGCAGGAAGTGTCCTCTGGGGATCACACTGAAATATAACTATGGGATGTCAATATGCCGATCTTAGCCCACAGCGATGTCTTTATCTGCAGCAACCTGTAGCAGGGCCCTCTGCAAGTCTCCTTATTGACAGTGACTTTCTGGAAAGCTGCAAATATCTGACTTGGAAAAGGTACCATGCAAATAAGTATATGTATATTTCGGGTAGGCTTGCAACTTTCTGTAGCTCAGGCAGCAAAGGGAGTTCCCAGAATCCCCACCTATCCATCGGATACCTTCTCTCTGCTTACAGTGCTGCCCCTTGGGGGTAGGTTGTGGGTAGAATGAGGACCAGGAGCAAGAGCAAACCTTCCTGGCTTATTTGGAGCTCTGGGTGCTACACCTCAGAGGCTCCCACGTCATTCACTGATACAGCAGCAGCCGGGAAGGGCCAGAGTTGCCAAAGGGCAGCTAGGTTGGATGGGATGAGCTGGGGTGGCCTCCCCTCCCCTCCCCAGCTTTGTTTATCATCAGGCCTCCAACTCCTGAGGGCTTCCTCAGTGGCCTGGGGTGATGCAATTTGGGAAAGCCAGGCCAGCTGGCTGGTCTTCAGGGGGCCAAGAAGAATTTTGAAAAGGTTAGAGTTTAAGGATGCTGAGCAGACTTCTTATGGGGCATTTAGGGAGCCTCACACAGTGCTGGATGGAAATTAACTCTCTTTTGACAACTGACTGGAGAGTTAGCAGAGGCTTCTGGAGAGTCCCTTCCTAGAGTTGGCTCTATTGTTACTCATTTAGAAGGGACTCTGCACCACCCTGGGAGCGGGGAATTTATGGGGGAATCTTTGATCCTTCTCACCCATGGGGGACAAGTGTTTCAACAATGGACATTCAGAGCCCAATATGGGCCCTGGAGAATGTGAGATTCTAAACCATTTAGTGAAGATCCCCAGGTCTTGCATATAACTGGAAGGAATTTTTCAGCCTTAAGGACTTAAGGCCAAACAAACAATCCCCCTCCCCCGCTTAAAAAAAAATCACCTAACAAAACAAAGTGAAAACAAACAAAAAAGAAACCAGTGCATGTCTGATAAATGGTTAGAAATGGATACATTCTCTTGTTTCTTTTGAAGGAGGTGAGAAAACATTGCTGTTTTATCCTTTGCAAGTAGAAAAATCAGGCATCTATTAAAAATGATATATTTGACTGGGCGGTGGGGGCACACGCCTTTAATCCCAGCACTTGGGAGGCAGAGGCAGGCGGATCTCCATGAGTTCGAGGCCAGCCTGGTCTACAAAACGAGATCCAGGACAGGCACCAAAACTTCACAGAGAAACCCTGTCTCAAAAAACAAAACAAAACAAACAAACAAAATGACACATTTGTCTGCAGTACTACCATGGTCAAAATCACCAGAATGGCAACTGAATAAAGAGATCTGGAAATGGACACAAAATTTGAGCCTTCCAGAAATCTGATTAATCCACAATCCTTTTCTGCATCATGTTAAAATGATAAATATAATTTAAATACCGAGCCGACAAACATTCATGTCAACTCACTGTTGAGATTACTCATACAAGCTGGAGGTTTGGGAGAGTGTGGTGGCTCAGATCTGTCATCCAAGCACTGTAATCCTAGGTGACTGAGGCAGGAGGACTACCATGAGTTTTAGGCAAGCCTGCTACATATTGAATTCTAGGACAGCTTGGGCTACAGAGTGAGACTCTGTCTCATAAAACAGCAAAACAACACAAAACTGAAGTTGGGGGTCTGGACTGTACTGAATGATTCCATCCCAAAGGGCTTTGGCGTGCAAGACGCCCACCCCAGGTCTCTGCTCAGGTTTTGGCCTGTGGGATGCCAACTCCACGTCTCTGTACTGTCTAGTCTACAGCCTGCAAGTTGAAGAGGAGCCTACACGTACCAAGATACGAAAATGCAATGGCCTTATCCGAAGTTAAGCTTCACTTGACCACAGGCGGGGAATTCAGGCCTTTATGTAGGGGCTTGGAGTACCGGGCACTGCAGGTTTCCTCTACTGTGAACAAGCCCTACAATTTTACTACCAGAAATGCCACTGAGTAATGGACACCAGAGAGAATTCTGGATCTTGAATTTCTGCTAAAAGAACTTCAGAAAAACAACAACAACAACAACAACAAACTGATTCCTACTGCTTCTGCTTCCCACGCCCCCTTTCAAGTTCTTTTAAAATTTTTCTTTCCTTATTCGGTGCTGGATTCAGTGACTTCCGGTTGTTTAGGTTTGGGACTTTTTTTCTGGCTTGCCCTTTTCCAGGTGAGACAGTGTGGTGACCTAAATACTTTTTACCCTTCATTTAGGGCAGCTATGACCTTCTTCTCCTGCCACATGCTCAGTTCGTCCCAGCCTTGTGGGTGCGTGTGTCTCAGAGTAACTCCGCGGCAGAGCCTGGAGAAAGCCAAGCTTCCAGAGCCTTCTGTATGGCTGTTAGCATATCTGTGTTTACAGTTTCCCCCTCTTTCTCTTTATGAATCTGACTGGCAAACACAGCGTTGTTTGTTTGGATTTCTTTAGCATGTCCACCCATTTCTTTCATGTTCTGTGGATGATGTAAACTGTGTGCTTTTTCCCAGGACAGCAACCGTGGAAATAAGGACCTAAGACAAGGACGGATACCTTCTCTAAACGTCTCACTTTTGACTTTTGCTCCCTTGTGCCACCCTGTGTTGTATATTTATAGGACTGACTTTCATACCAATAGCTACCCTTCCTGATGGGCCTGAGAAGGCTCCTGGGCATTCTTCTTTTGCACACTCCCAGCCATGTGGTTTTGGGCAGGGCTGTCACTCACTACAGCATCCCTTTCAGTGGCCATCCCAGTCCTTAGAGTGGGCCGCCCATTGCTCCAGGCTCAAGCCACAGACCTTTCCTGACTGGCATTATTGTTTAAAGCTCCTCACAGACTTGCTGCCTTATTTAAAATTCTCCTTCTGCATGTCATCAAAACAGCAGGCTGAATCACGATCCCCTCATGTGTTTTATCTTTTAATGCCCTCCTTTCAAATTTGTGTGATGGATGGAGCGAACATTCTCCGTTTCTGTGGCTTTCTGGAGAGCGTGGCATTGTGCTTTACGCAACACTGAGATAAGAGCCAGGAGACCAGAGATAAGCTTAACGGCCTTGCTCACTCTTGTTCTGACTTCTCTTGGCCAGCTCCCTGGAAGGTCTTGCACGAGCTGATTCCCTTCTGAGGTTGAGGTAGTAGAGCTAAGTGATGGGTCCAGCACTAGGGACTGTTTTCTGTTAGGTCACAGAGTTCCTCAATTGCATTTCTAGAAGAGTAACAAGTGACCTGTGCCTTCATGGAACACTTACTCATAGTATAATTTTCCTTTTAATGTCACCAAAAATACTGAGGGTGCATCTGTGCGATGAGGATTTGTCTACCTGTCTCTCCCACAAGTCAAGGACAAGAAATCCTGCCTTATTCCTTCTTTCTATAACACTCAGTAGAGAGTGCTCCTTGGAGTTGGTACATTAGTCTGCTTCTTGTACTGGAACTCAAAGGGCTGTGGATCCAGCTATGCAGGGGGCTCACACCAGCCCCCAGCCCAGGACACACACATCAGTTCCTGAGCCCTTCTTGTGGCCAGAAACATGAAAATGCATGGCAGATGGGCCATCATAGGCCATAGCTTAGGGTCCCCACTCTGGCACAATACAGTTCTGCTAACCACACCCCTTCATTTGGTTCTATCTTCGAAGGCAGACAAGTCCAACAAATATTTAGACAGAGTGGATATAAAAAGTGCTTTCAACAGCCACTACTTCCTTCCAAGAACCGTTTAATGAAAAAAGAGAAAGAAACTATATGAATAGTTCCCGTTGCACTGAACTTAACAGGCGCTAGACCTTGGTTTCTCGACGACAGGGTGACATCTTTACCTGGAATCAGGTTTCATGTAGGAGTTACAAAAATTGGACTCCTAAAGAAAGAAAACACTCAAAGATGGGGGCAGAGCTTCTGAGGTAAGGAGTGGGCAAGGTGAGGGAGAATAGAGGGCATTCCTTCCTCAGGCACAGGGATAGCTGACGTGAGACAGAAGGATGTGCCGCCGGGAGAGGAGACGTGTGGACGCAATGCAGCATCTTCAGATGCCCACTGTCCTACCGAGCCTCAGAAGTCAGTACTGCCCATAAAGACCTAATGAGATGCATGGGTTCCAGCAGTCAACTCAAAGAAGTGTCATCTTTTCTGGCCCCGCCCCCCATTTCCACTATCTTTCATTAGCTTTTCAGGGCGTCCGATTCCCTGGCATATGGGAACTAGGAGTTCAGTGTAGATGGGGTGGGGGTAAAATGGATGGCCATGGGGAATGTCTGGGAGTCATAATTTAATTTAAAAGCAATGACTGACCCCATTCTGGGGGTCGTGGTGAGATCTTTAGAAACTCCAAACAATGAAAAGATTATGTCCTCCAGCCCCATGTAATTCCAAATAAAGACAATATTAAACCATGAAGGAGTTGGGATAAAGTTCAACCAAGTTCAACCATGAAGAACAGCTTGATTTTAAAAACACAAAAATCCAATTCTTTCAAGAGATGTTCTTGTATTTATGTGGTGTATCCCCCACCCCTCCTCCTGTGTTGGTTGGTGCCTCATCTCTCCCCTCAAGTTGGAAGTCACCTGACCTGCCTTTTCATATTGAGGCATTACCAGGTTCACCTTAGACATCTCTTCATCTGCCACCACAGTTAGGGCAGATGGACTAAAGCCCTTACCACCTGATGCCATCACCAACCAGGACTCCCCTTGTGTTCCACCTTCCCTATGATGCCCATCTCTGGCCTACTCCAGACCCCACTAACCTGTTTTGAAGATCTCGTAGCGTAGGGAGAAACCTGCCCCCTGCCGGGCATAGTCTGATGTGAACTTGATGTATAACATGGAGCCCGAGGAGATGATGGTGGGAGGAGCGATGTTCCCACAGTGTTTGCCCAGGAGGTCAGCTGACTCACTGTCCCCATCCCGAATCTCAATGAAGTCATACCTAGGTGGGGACAGCAAAAAGGACACCGATGAAAAGAAGATCATTCTGAAGGTCTGGGAAGGACCATTATCCTCTGTGGGCTCTCCCCATTCCTTTAGAGACTTTCAGGTGTTGCGGCGTGATCAACAAAGGGCACTGTCCTTGCTTTGGTACCCAGGCAAACACAGACACAGGAAGTTGCTTTGTTCAAGCTACAGTGAATGAGTGCATGGGTGGGAGAGGCCTTATCTCTTGTTCACATAAGAGCAGTTGCATCATTCTCTCAGGATCTCAAAGCAAGCATTGTGTTCTTCCTTGGGTGGCAGTAGCGTATACTTTTTATTTCCATCGTGACCTCTCTAAATCTTTGTCTCTCCTGAACTCTGTCATGGCAAGTTACTACAATGCTTTGAGCCTGAGCATCTTCAAATGTAACAGGAGGAGAAAAATATCGGCTCCAGCATCCTGGCAAGAAGATGGGTTGAAAAATTACATGTCAGGGACCGGCACCCTGGGGATGCTTCATAGGTGTTTGTTCTCCTGTCCTCTACCCTGTTTTAGTTTCCTCCTGGGCCATCCCCTCTTGTTCTTAATTGGCAGTGCCCCATCTGCAGGCCACCACCTTCCCCGAGATTGTGCCCACAAAGTTCCCGTCAGCACTATCTAGTCAACATGTTTTCAACAGGGATTGGCGCTAAGTCAGATAAGGCAATCAAAACTTCCCCCAAAGCCTGGCGACTCCCTGGGGACTGTGTCTGTGTACCCACAATTAGTAGCCTTTTAAGAGGCATGGCTGGCTGGTCTCCCCCAAGCTGTGGCCTGTGCTCCTTTCAAACTGAGTCAGATGGGCCTGGCATGGGGCGGGGCGTAGATGTTTCACGGTCTTCCGTGGCCAGGATCATAGACTGAGCCACACAGAAAGTGCCCCCTTTGTCTGACAGGCACATTTTCCACAATGATCCCCATACTTGTCTGCACTACTTCTAAGCTTCCAGTTACTTCTTAAATCACACAGCACAAGTGGGAAACTTCTTCCTTGACAATCCCCAAAAACCATCTCCCTGTTTCTCCTCTCTCCCTCTGTTTATTTTGCGTCAACCTGTAAAAACAACACATAAGCCATTTCTTCCTTGTGGGTAAGGAAAGGGGTTGACAATGGAGCCCTCCCTGGGATGTGGCCTCCAGCTCCTGTCACAGAAGTCTGTGGGAGCTGGCTGCTTGCACAAGTGGTTGGAGTGAGTTAGAGAGGCCCGAGGCTTACTTCAGCCTCCGGGAGCCGTATTTCAGATTGCTTAGCCATTTCTGAATAAATAGGCTTGTAAAGGAAGAATAAGGAGTGTGTTACTGGGAGCAGTTTATCCTCAGGCCCCGGAGGGATGGACTTCTGCAACCGAGAGCATGGGCCGGTGCTGGATCCCTCCAGAGAGATGGAGGTGGTGAGACAGAGGCTTCCACCAGATCTCTGGTGAGATAGCCAGATTCCGAAGGCCCCAGGGTGGGGTGGGGCGGAGGATCTGCTCAAATTTGAGATTTTCTCAGTGTGGGAGATAGTACTGACTTCGAAAGCAAGCTTCCTCAACTCCAAAACAAAAGCGAAAAGGCACTTGTTTGTTCTTAGGGGAAATTCCCCATCCCGTCTGGAAAACCCCTCCTTGCCTTTTCACTCCGAGTTGATCACTGCCTATTGGACATAGTTGAGCAAGGTGCATCCAGCAGTGTGCACACAAGTCAGGCAGCCCTTACTCACTCATCATGAGTTCCTCTCCGGGTGCAAGATCCCAGACCTGGACATAGACAGCTGGGGTCGGATTCCACGTCTTAACTGGAGGCCAACATTACAGTTCTTTAATAAGCCAACAATTTGTAAAATACAGCGACAGCCACTAAAAACTTCTTTTCCTTTTTTTTTTTTTTTTTACATGTTTTTTAAAATAGTTTATTTATTTTTATTTTATATGCATTGGTGTTTTGTCTATGTGTATGTCTGTGTGAGGGTCCCCTGGAAGTGGAGTTACAGACAGTTGTGAGCTGCCATATGGGTGCTAGGAATCGAACCCAGGTCCTTTGGAAAAGCAGTCAGTGCTCTTAACCACTAAACCGTCTCTCCGGCCCCCAAAACTTCTTTTTCAAAGCCGAAGAACGGAGAAAGACTAAGCCTTGAATCTTTCTGAGCCGCAGAAAATAGGGGAAACAGGGCGGAGGAGATGGCTTAGAGCCCAGAGTGCTGGCTGTGCGAGCATGCGGCCCTGACTACCAGCCTCATCAACCAGGTAAGTCTGGATACAGCAGAGTACACCTGTAATCCCATCGCCCCTATTGTGAGACCAGAGGTAGAGGTAGGAGGTGCCCTGAAAGCTGGCCGGCCAGCTAGACCCTGTCTCAAATAAGGGGGAAGAGGCAAGGACTCACACCCAAGATTGTCCTCTGACTTCACACTCACTGTGGGCGTTAGCACGCGCATGCATACACATACACACACACCAAATGAATACTTTTAAGATGAATGATGTAATAGTAAAAGATAGATATTAGGAGCCTTCTCCTTCAGTTGTGAGCTTTCTATGACTGAACCTAGCCTGCGTAAAGAATTACTACATTGTCCGGTACTCAGTTTGTGCTTAAGAAAGCTAACTGGTTTGTCAAATTCTCACACCCATTTCAGAGGTAAAGAGGTTGAGGCATGTATGTAGATGAGGCTTGTCTGAAGAGAAAGGGGCCTTGGGGATAGTGGTACAGTGAATGAGGAGATGTAAATCTCTTCAAACATTTGGAAGGTACTTTTTTGGCAAAACTCGATGAAAGTTACTATGTACATAGCCTTTAAACCAGAATCCTTAGGACTTTTTTCTGCCAAGAAAACAATCAGGGTGGTGTACGGATGTATATGCATCGTTGGGAATGTTTTTTAAAAAGCATATGAAAAGTGAGAAGATGCTCCCTTTATAGATAGCATCATGTTGAAAAATCCAACCAGACAGGGAGAGTAAATCAATTCTGGTATATTTATAAAATGAAATATTCAGTTGCTACAAAAAATAGTGTGGCAGGTCTGGTTTTTTTTTTCTTTATAGAAAAAAGTGCATGATATACTATTAGTGCAGAAAGAAGAGATTTTTAAAGTCCATTTTCAAATGTACACATTATTTCTTCACGTAAGCATTCAGAAAACATTTGAAAAACTACATCTAAAATACTAGCAGGGATATATCATCATTGTTCCCTTCTGCTATCTGAATTATTATAAGTTCACATTTCTTTAATAAGGCAAGACTCATGAAAATAAAGCTGCATTCCTTAAGTTTTCAAAGCAGAAATGTTGAGAAAAACAAGCCCTAATGATTTAACAGGGATGGACATAGTGGAACTTGCCAAAAACCCCAGCACTCGGGGGCTGAAGCAGGAGGATCAGAGTTCAAGGTCAATGTGGGCTACATAATAGTCTGTCTCAAAAACCCAAACAAGTGGAAAACAAAATTAGCAGATGCAGGTATGGATTCTTTTCCAATATCACTTTATCATCCATCTCACAGAGCTGGAGTGTGCCGAATGAGGACCACATGAGACATGGCATGCCAAAACCCCAAGAACAGTGTTTCAGATATCATACTCAATAAATAATATTAAAAAAAAACACCCAAATCTGGTTTTGGGTTTGGTGATTTTTCTACAAAGGACCGGGAGGCCCTGCTACCCTACTGGCTAGTCCTCAGAAGTGGGCGGGTTTTGTCAGGTTGCCTAATCACCCTTGGAGTCATTTAGAGGATTGACAGCATCAGCCAGGAGGCAGGGTTACCAACAAATGCCATTGCTCAGAGCTTGTCTCAATTTGCTCAGTGACTACCCCGCCCCCAGGCCTTTTTTTTTTTTTTTTGTAAAATGGCCAGCAACAAACCCATGTTTACTTTATCTGCACACATACACACCTACAGTGAAGGCCATGCAATTTGAACAAAGGTCCCTGTAAGCCAGTGAGTGACAAATTCTCTCTCTGTGTGCTTGTTAGTTAAGGGGACCCCCACCATCACCACCACCATGAATCTCTTTGTGAAGCATAACCAGCCCTTCCTTGAACTTCTTAGGGAAACTGGATTTTTTATCAAGTGTGTATGGCGGAGACAGGACCAAGTGACCAGTTGGCAGGCAAGCTCCTTTTCCCTCCAGGGTCCTGGCTGCACCCTGTGGACAAGTCCCACTTCACCATGTGGCCTTCTGGCCGGGCTTTTGCTATAAAGGGCACACTCCAAGTGACACACTGACTTCATCCAGAATGTCTCATTTACCTCCCGTGTGACAGACTCATGTGGGGAAATTTTTTATTATTAGGGATTTGCTGCAGCTGGAGCAATCTCCGTAGAAATTTCAATGCTGTCAGGTTCATTTGTGAAGGGCTCCGAGGAGGAGGCTCAGGAAGTTTGTGGCTTTGGAATAAATACAGGCTTTGCGTGCAGCCTTGAATCTCCAGTGTTTGTTTGATCAAGAAATCTGGGGTGCGGACTTGAGCTTCACCCCAAGGACAGGGAAACGGGATAACTTGAAAGCTGCCCTCTCCCCCCAGCCTATTCCTGCCTCCCAGAAGCCAACGTGAAGCAGCTAACAGACATATTAACTACAGTGTTTGCATTTCATTATTCATAATCTCTCTCAAATGAAAAAATTCCTTTCGAAGCTTTAACACTACCTCTTATTATTTTGGTTATTTATTTTCCCCCCTGAGCCAAAGTAGCCATCTCTAGCTCACGCTTGTTCTCTCTCTAAAATGGTCCCTGAGTACTTTCTTGACTGTTGCGCCCAGCTGCTGACATCTGCCTGGGCAGCGCTGTCCAGAGAACGCTTCCTCTACTTTCTCTTTCACCTTCAAAGACTTCATTTCTTCTCCTTCTCACATCCTCACGGGTGGGGGGTGGCATGGGGATCTAGACAGTAGAATTAATTTTCTGAGTCTAAGGGGGTGGAGGGGAGAGAGAGAGAGAGAGAGAGAGAGAGAGAGAGAGAGAGAGAGAAGAGCAGCAGCTTCATCTCTCCCTCCCATCATCATTTGGCAAACATGCAAAGAGGCTCTCTGGCATCCATCTCTCAGTAGGTCACCCAGGCAAGGCTGGCTACTGCTGAGTGTGCTAAAGATTCCCCTGGCTAAGGCCCTTGTTCAGAGCAGTTTAAGGTCTAGCCTGGGTTTTGCCTGCCTTTCTGGGTGCACAGATGTCTGTGGGGGAGGGTATAAGGTATAAGGATGTCACCCCCAACCTCGAGATTTGGATCTAAACATAGGGATGCCTGCATCCAAGGAAATCAGACTCTTCGGCAGGTGGGCACCGCCTCCCTTCATGGTGCTTGCCTCACAGATGTTTATGATGCAGACAGAGGGTTCCCAACCCCTGGACCCTTGCTCCTTTTCTTTCTTGTGTCTGCCATAGTCATTCGTTCTGTCTGTGGCCGGTTCTCATCCTTCAGGCCTGCCCTGCCCTTCTCTCAGGTGACATACCTTTCCTTCGCTTATCTCCTGTGGAAAGGTATAGCCTGTATGCTTGTCTGTGTCTTTAGCTCTGTCTCCTGCACTAGCGAGGAGGAATCAGGGTGAGGCCAGACTTGGCTCTTCATTAGGTAGGTTTGGGATATTTCTGGGTCCGTGGCACAAACGGGGATCCCTGTGTGTCGAGGGAC
>CABHPQ010153583.1:0-21838 GCA_902168405.1 Peromyscus aztecus | reverse complement strand
AGGCTAACTACAGATCTTCACTTCTTCCTCCATTCCCCCACATCCAATCTCCCAGTCTCATCCCCAGCTCTGTAGCAGACCACCTGCTGCAGTCTGTCCTTCTTCTCTGACCTCATCTCCAATAGCTCATGTAGAACTTCTCATCCAACCTTCCTTAACCCCCTCATCCCATTATGCCAGCCTCCAACACAGGCAGGCTTTCCCTGGGATGCCAGTCAAGCCTGCCAGAGAAGCGAGTGAGGCACCAAGCAGATAGGCAAGCTTCATATATTCATTTTTCCTTCTCTCCTCCATATCCAGATCCCCCACCCAATGTCATCTCCAGCTCTGTAGCCGATGACCTGATATGTCCCCTTGTCGCGCCCACCTCGACCAGCAAGGAAGACACAACACTGAGCTCTTCTTCCTGCAGTTTATTCAGGCCTTTGAGCAATCTTCTGACTTCTAAAAGATCCCCCCGGGGAAAGCCTCTCCCGGCCTTAAATAGGCTCTGGGCAGCCAACCCCAGGTCGCCACGTGGGCATTGCCCAATAGACTCAAGTATGCATAAGCAAGCCACAAATTCTGCTATAGCCTTATATGGAGTTGATTACCACGGGGAGCACTCGCCGTCGGGATGGCGGAAGGCGGTAACCAGCGCCATCTTTAAGGCGCGGCTGTATACAGCTCCCTACATCCCCTCCTCACACTCTGCCTCCATTCCCAGGGAACTAAGCAGATCCTGGTAGAACACCCTGCTTTCCTTCCTCCTGCAGACCTCCTCAGTCCCGCCTAGCTCTTCCCCATTTTTGAGTGACAACTCCCAAAACGTAGAAACACGTTTTAGCTGGAACTCTTAGTGGCCATATCTCACAGAATCCCAGGAGAATTTCTACCAGGCAACATACAGCCAGCAAACTCTTCTAAGAACCACAGAGGGCAACAGAAAGCACAAAAAAAAAAAAAAAAATACCCACCCAACAAAGACAAAACCAGATACCAGCACCTAGAATTACAAGCTTCCCAAACCCAGATTCCTAGGAGCCAGGATAAAAACACAATTAACAATAGCCAGGACAATATGTCTCTGCTGAGCCCAACACCCCATCACAGCAAGTCCCGGGTATCGTGACACAGCTGAAGCACAAGGCAAAGACCTTAAGACAGCCTTTATGAATATGACAGAGGTCCTTAAAGAGGAAATGAATGAATCCCGTAAAGAAATCATTGAAAACACATACAGTTGAAGGAAATGAATAAAACAGTTCAATACCTGAAAGTGGAAATAGAATCAATAAAAAAAAAGCCTAAACTGAGGGAAATTTGGAAATGAAAACTTTAAGAAATTAAACAGGAACTTCACAGGCAAGCTCCACCAACAGAAAACAAGAGGTTGAAGACAGGATCTGAAGCATTGAAGACAGGAGTAGAAGTGAATACCTTGGTCAAAGGAAAATGATAAATCTAAAAAAACTCCAGGAACAAAACATCCAAGAAATCTGGGACACTATGAAAAGAACAAATCTAAGAATAATAGGAATAGAGGAAGAAGAAACCCAGGTCAAAGACATAGAAATATTTACAACAAAATCACAGAAGCAAATTTCTCTAACCTGAAAAAGGAAATGCCTATAAAAGTACAAGAAACATACAAAACACCAAATAGACCATACCAGAAAAAAAGTCTTCTCACCACATAATAATTAAAATACCAAATGTAGAGAACAAAGAAAGAATATTAAAAGCTGCAGGGAAAAAGACCAAATAATATATAAAGGCAGACCCATTAGAATTATACCTGACTTCTCAATGGAGACTATAAAGCCAGAAGGTCCTGGATGAAAGTTCTACAGACTGTGAGAGACCACAGATGACACCTAAGACTACTATGCCCAACAAAATATTCATTCACAAAAGATGAAGAAAATAAGACATTCCACAATGAAACCAAATTTAAGCAATATCTATCTACAAATTCAGCTCTATAGAAGGCACTAGAAGGAAAGCTTTAACCTAAAGAGGTTAACCACACCCATAAAAACACAAGGAATAAATAATCCAGATCAGAAAATCAAAAGAGGGGAAACACACACACACACACACACACACACACACACACACACACACACACCAGCACCATTACTACCATCAATACTACCTATGCCACAACAACAAACATACATAACACAACAAAATAACAGGAATCAACAAACACTATTCATTGTTATCTCTCAATAGTAATTGTCTCAATACCCCAATTAAAACACGAGAGAAAGAGAGACAGACAGACACAGACGGAGCAGACAGAGACAGAATAGATGCAGAAAACAAGATCCATCCTTATACTGCAACCAAGAAACATACCTTCAAATCAAGGATAGACATCATCTCAGGTTAAAAAGATGGAAAATATATCCTAAGAAAATGAACCTAAGATGCAAGCCTGGTTAGCCATTTTAATATCTGACAAAATAGACTTCAAACTAAAGCTAATCAGAATAGATAGGGTTGCATACTCATCAAAGGAAAAATCTACCAAGAGGACTGTCTTAGTTAGGGTTTCCATTGCTGTGATGAAACACCATGACCAAAAGCAACATGGGGAGGAAAGAGTTTATTCGCCTTACACTTCCACATCGATGTTCATCACCAAAGGATGCCTAGACAGTAACTCAAACAGGGCAGGAACCTGGAGGCAGCAGCTAATGTGGAGGCCATAGAGGATGCATGCTTAATGACTTGCTCCCCATAGCTTTCTCAGGCTGCTAAGAAGCCAGGACACCAGTCTAGGGATGGTGCCACCTAAAATAGGCTAAGTCTTGCCACATCAATCACTAATTAAGAAAACAGGCTTGCCTACATGTCAATCTTAGGGATGAATTTTCTCAATTGTGGTTCCCTTCTGTCAGATGACTCTAGCCTGTGTCAACTTGATATAAAATTAACTTTCTGCAAAACTGACCACATATTCAGAAACAAAGTAAATCCACAGGTACATGAAAATTGAAATAACATCCTGCATTCTATCTGACCCTAATGTTAAAGCTGGATAGCAATGATAACATAAACAACAGAAAACTTACAACCTCATGGAATAGCTCACTACCAAATAAGAAATGAGTCAACAGAAATTAAGAAAGAAATTAAAGGCTTTCTAGAATTGAATGACTATGAACATAAAACATACCCAAACTTATGGGGCACAATGAAGGTGGTTCTAAGGGGCAAGCTGATAGCACTAAGTGTGCACATTTAAAAGAAATTTGGAGAGATCCTATGCTAGTAACTCAATAGAACACCTGAAAGCCCTGGAACAAAAAGAATAAAACACACTGCAAAGCACTAGCCTGCAAGCAAGATAAAATGAAACTCTGGGCTAAAATCAATAAAATAGAAATTTTTAAAACTACAAAGAATCAATGAAACAAAGATTTATTCCTTGAAAATATTAATAAGATTGACAAATCCTTATCTGAATTAACTAAAAGGTGAAGAGAAAAGATTCAAACTAATAAAATTAGAGACAAAAGGGAGGAAATAAGAACAGACACTGGGAAAATCCAGAAAATAACAAGGACGTACTTTAAAATCCTGTACTCCACCAAACTGGAAAAACAAAAAGAAATGGATAATTTTCTCAATGCATACCACTTACCAACATTAAATCAAGGTAAGATAAGCAATTTAAACAGACCTATAACCCTAGTGAAATAAAAGCTGTCATTAAAAGTCTCCCAACCAAAAAAAAAGCCCAATGCTGGGTGGTTTTTAGCACAGAATTTTACCAGACTTTCAAAGAGGAATTGTGGGCAATACCCCTTAAATTATTCCACAAAATAGAAACAGAAAGGACAATGCCCAATTGATTTATACCACAGTTACTCTGATACCCAAACCACATAAAGACCCAACAAAGAAAGATAATTACAGACCAAATTCCCTTCTGAACACAGATGCAAAAATATTCAATAAAATACCTGTAAACTAAATCCAAGAACACATCAAAAATATCATTCATCATGACCAAGCAGGCTTTCTCCCAGAGATGCAGCAATGGTCCAATACAGGAAAAATCAGCAAATGTAATCCACCATATAAACAAACTGAAAGGAAAAAAAAAAAACATGATCATCTTATTGTAATAAAATGCAGAAAAGGCCTTGCACAAAATCTAAGAACCCTTCATGAAAACATCCTGGAGATATTAGGGATAAAACAGACATACCTCAACATGATAAAGACAATTTATAGCAAGTCCATTGCCAACATCAACCTAAAAGAAGGGAAACTCAAAATATTTATACTAAAATCAGGAACAAGTCAAGGTTGTCCACTCTCTCCATACTTATTCAATATAGGACTTGAAGTCTTAGTTAAAGCAATAAAACAACTAAAGGAGATCAAAGTGATACAAATTGGAAAAGAAGAAGTCAAAGTATGTTTATTTGCAGGTAATATAATAGTATATATAAGTGACCCTAAAAATTCTACCGGGAAACTCCTACAACTGATAAATACTTTCAACGAAGTAGTTGTATACAAATTTAACTCAAAAATCAGTAGCCCTCCTATGTGTAAATGACAAAAGAACTGAGAAAGAAATCAGGGAAACTATACCTTTCACAATAGCCTCAAAAATATGAAAAATATCCAGGGGTAACCCTAACCAAGTGAAAAACTTGTATGACAAAATTTTTAAGATATTGGAGAAAGAAATTTAAGAAGATGTCAGAAGATAGAAAATATCCCATGCAAATCCAGTTGATGAGAGAGAGGAGAGATACTGCAGGCGAGGGACATGGAGATCATGATGGGAGGACGTGCAGAGATGACCGGCCATACAGGTGGAAGCCCATGAACTGTGGACTGGTGGCTGTGGAGCCCCCATGGGACTGGACTAGGCCCTTTGGATATGGAAGACGGTTGTTTGGCTTGAACTGTTTTGGGGGCACCCAGGCAGGGGGATCGGGATCTGTCCCTGGTCTATGGGCAGACTTCTGGAACCCGGTGCCTGTGGTGTGACACCTTGCACAGCCTTGGTACAGTTGGAAGGGGCTTGGACCTGCCTAGGCTCAGTGTGCTGGGCTTTGCTGACTCCCCATGGGAGACCTCGATTTGGGGGGTGTGGGGATTCGGGGTGGCTTGGGAAAGAGGGCTGGGGGTGGGAGGAGGGAGGAGGGGGGTCCTGTGGATAGCATGTGGAGTGAGTAGAAATTTTCTTAATAAAGAAAAATGAAAAGAAAGAAAGAAAGAAAATATCCCATGCATGTAGATCAGTAGGATTAACGTAGTAAAAATGGTCATCCTACTAAAAGCAATCTATAGAGTGAATGCAATCCCCACCAAAATTCCAACATAATTCTTTACAGATCTTAAAAAGACAATTTTCAACTTCATATAGAAACATAGAGACACAAAACAACAACAACAAAAACAACAGTAGAGTTAAAACAATCCTGAATAATAAAAGAACTGCTGGATGTAAAACCATCCGCAATTTCAATACAGAGTTATAATAAAAACAATATTATTTTAGCACAAAAACAGACACATCAATCCATGGAATTGAAGTGAAGACCCAGACATATACCCTCATACCTATGGACACCTGATTCTTTTTATAAAGAAGCCAGAAATATACACTAAATAAAGACAGCATCTTCAGCAATGGTACTGGTCAAACTGGATGGCTGCATGTAGAAGTATCCAAATAAATCCACAGTTATCACCCTGTACAAAACTCAACTCCAAATGGATGAAAGAACTCAACATAAAAACAGATACACTGAACCTTATACAAGAGAAAGTGGGGAATTCATTGGCATAGGAGAAGACTTTCTGAACAGAACATTATTATCACAGGCACTAAGATCAACAACAAATAAATGTGACCCCATGAAACTGAAAAACTTCTGTAAGGCAAAGGACATCACCATTTGGAAAAGTGGCAGCCTACAGAATGGGAAGTGATTTTTACCAACTACATATCAATAGAGGGCTAATAATCAAAATATATAAAGAATTCAAAAAACTAGATATCAAGAAAACAAATAACCCAATTTAAAAATGGGATACAGATCTAAATAGAGAATTCTCAAAAGAGGAACCTCAAATGGCTGAGAAACATTTAAGGAAATGTTCAACATCCTTAGCCATCAAGGAAATGCAAATCAAAACTACATTAATATTTCATCTTACATCTGTCAGAACTGATAAGAGCAATCAAACAGTGACAGCTCATGCTGGCAAGGATGTGGAGTAAGAAGAGGAGCACTCTTCCATTGCTGGTAGGAGTGCAAACTTGTACGTTTATACAATGGAGTATTTCTCAGGTGTTAAAAAGAATCAAATCATGAAATTTGCAGGTAAATAGATGGAACTGGAAAAAATCATCCTGAGTAAAGTAACCCAGGCCCAGAAAGACAAATATGGTAGTATATATTTGCTTATATGTGGATATTAGCTGTTAATAATGACCAAGCTATAATCCATAGATCCCAGAGGTTAGGTATAGAGTAAGGGACTTGGGGGCAGATAAATCTCATTAGGAAAGGGAAGTAGCATAGTTAGTTATGGATGGATTTGGAGTGTGTGGAATGGATGATCAAGTGGAAAGACGAGGGGAGAGAAACAAGGGAGGGAATATGGGGAGAGAAAACTAAAATTAAGAGTGATTTGAGGGGTAGTATAGAAACCTAATATAGTAGAAACTTCCTAAAATATGAACATATATGAAGGAGATCCAAGTTAAATGGCCAAATAATGGAGGAGACAGAGCCTCTACTAGATGTCTCTTGTCACCTAAATGAAGTTTCCAGTACCAGAAATGGATTACATGTAATTGAGGTGTTGATCAAAAGGATCCCATGGGAATCCACCCAAAACCTGGGCTGCTGCCAAGACTATAGGTTGTTCTCCACAAACTGATGACAAGGCCCCATTGCTGAAGACAAGACCTACACAACTCATTGAACATGGAGAAGTCAAGCTTGTGCCCACATAGAGCCTTCACCTTACATGGTAGTGTCTTTGGTACAGAAGCTACTCTGCAGGCTACCAAAGGAGAAGAATAAACACCATGACAGCCACCCACCCTTTTATCTACAATTGCTTGCAGGATATGTCATTGCTATTATGGCACAAAGTCTATGGGAGCAACCAGATAATATCTGATTTGACTTAAGGCCCACTCCACGAAATGGAACCCATACCTGACACTGCTTGGGTGACCACAAATCTGAGACTAGATAGCCCAAAGACCCAGGGTAAAACCAAATACTACTGTTCTACTAAATGAACATAACAATAAAATGACTCCTGCTATACTCATAGATTAGTCCCTTGCTCAGTGATCAGCAAAGAAGCTTCCTCCTGCAGCAGAAGGGAACAAATACAGAGAGCCACAGCCAGTCATGAAGCAGAAAGAGAGACGTTGGAACACTCAGCCTTAACTGGGATGTCTCCATCAAATACCTGCCCTCTGGGCTCAAGGAACCCCACAGAAGAGGAGATGAAAAGAATCTAAGATCAGAGAGGACTGAGGACACCAAGAAAACAAGGTCCTCTAAATCAACATGACCGATGCACATATGAAGTCACAGAGAGTGAGCAGCAGGCATAGGGTCTGCAGGGGTCTCCACCAGTTGGGGCCCTAGAGTCGAGAAGAGAAGTTCAACCACATGTGCCACTATGCCCAGCATGACTTCATTTCTATAAATGAATATGTCTTTTATTCTCATCCCTAACCCAGAAGCTATCTCCAAACGATAACCACTGGCAAATGGAAATTTGGTTTTCTTGCAGAGAGTCTCACTGGGGCAACGAACCACTCTCAGAGGTAGGCTGCATGCCCAGCCACAGATGGCCAACAGAAGATGAATTCAGTCTTCTTTGGAGGTTCCTTGTCTCTTCCTGTCATGCAAGGGTGTAGCTAGAGTTTTCCTGCCTGGTCCACAGTCAGGACTAATCTCTTTCACCTGCCAGTCCCACAGCCACTCAGACCCAACCAAGTAAACACAGAGACTTATATTGCTTACAAACTGTATGGCTGTGGCAAGCTTCTTGCTAACTGTCCTTATAGCTTAAATTAATCCATTTCCATAAATCTATACCTTGCCACATGGCTCGTGGCTTATTGGCATCTTTACATGCTACTTGTCCTGGTGGTGGCTGGCAGTTGGCAGAGACTCCCTCCGCCTTCCTGTTCTTTTTATTCTCTCTGTTAGTCCCGCTTATACTTCCTGCCTAGCCACTGGCCAATCAGTGTTTTATTAGCAACACATTTGCCATACAGAACATTCCCACAGCACAAGGGTTTCTCTTTTTTTCCCTTTAATTCTATCTTATTATTTTTTATTTTATTTAATTTATTTTTTTCTTCTCTCTGTTTACCCCACAACTCTTTTTGTATATGTTATAGCTTCTAGTTCAGTGTTGCTACTGAATTCTTGAGTGGGTAAATGACTGAGTCGCTGTTTCTCATGCCTTCTCTGGGGCTGCTTCTCTTCTGTTTGTTTGGTCCCATATTGATTAGCTTTTGTTTTATCTTATTATATTTTCTTTTGTTATTATCCCTGAGAAGCCTGTTTGTTTTTTAATGAGAGACAGAAAAGGGATAGGTCTGGATGGTAGGAGGAAAGGAAAGAGGAAGGAGGGAGGAGCAGAGGGAGAGGAAACTGTAAACAGGACATATTATGTGAGAAAAAATCCATTTTCAATGAAAGGGAATTTTTTTTAAAGAAAAAGTTACTTATCTACTGGATTCTAGGAGTCTAGGCTCTAAGGTAGGGAAGTTGGGGAAGAGAGATGGAATAACACAGGAATGAGCTTGGAGTGGGTGTAGCAATCAGGGGCCAATATTAAACATAAAGCTCCTACCCAGAAAAGCAACAAGAAGAAGGAAAATGAGTCCAGATGACAAGTGGGGTGTTTGTGAGCTCAGAAGCTGCCCACTCTTGCTCCATCCACCACACCACTTTGAACCTCTTTCTCGTCTCTGTGAGACACAGTTCCCTTGTCGCCTTTCACTTCTTTAAAAAGATTTGTCTTATTTTTATTTATGCATGTGTGTCTATGTGTGTACATGAGTGCCTCTATGGAGGCCAGAAGAGGAATCAATCCTGGAGCTGGAGTGGCAGGCAGCTGTGAGCCTCCTGTTGTGAGTGTTGGGAATTGAATTCTCATTTTCTCCAAGGGCAAGTGCTCTTAACTGTTGAGCCATCTCCCCAGCCTCTTCAGCTGGTTTTGAAGCTCAGATGGGTCATAGTACACAGACGTGATTTGTTTGCTCTTCAAAGATGCACAGATAAGAGAAACTGAGATCACCTCTCAACCAGAAATACCCAGTGGTTCCCGGTCTGTGTGTCTTTTAAGCTATGCCCATTCTGCTTGGAAAGTCTTTTAAGTGATAGAGTTATCTTTCAGTACAACTTCATTTTAGAGGAGGAGCCACAGTTCCACATGGTTTGGGGTTTTTTTTATCTAAAGTTATTTCATATTTCATTTCTTTCTCTTTTTTTGAGACAGAATCTCACTATGTAGCTCTGTCTATCCTGGAACTCACTCTAAAACTACACTGGCCTCAAACTCACAGACATCTGCCCGCCTCTGCTCCCAAATGCTGGAATTAAATCGCATGCACCACCATACCCAATATGATTTCATTTCTATAAATCAATGTATCTTACATTTATAATAAAGAAAAATACATTAGAAATACAATAATCTATAATCTTATATTCTCTCTCTCTCTCTCTCACACACACACACACACACACACACACCTTTCTCATGTACACAAGCATTTTCATAATCCTCATGATGACTTTGTACTTACAGTATGTTTGAAGGACCACTGAATACTTGAATCAGGACCTGAGAGGTCACATAGCCAAGCTGTATCCAATGTAGCTGGAGGAAGCTAGAGAACACAGGGTCCACACTTTCTCCTGCCTTCACTAGAACATGTTAGTTTTCATCTATTTTATTTTGGGATTTGGCTTTGTAAGAACCCATTTCTAATAGAAATTTCCCAGCAACACACATGAATATGAAAATCAGTGCCAGTGGCTGGGTGCCATGCTATCTCTCTAGCTTCTGCCAGTTTTCCAGATGGGGCAGCTGAAGCTGGGATGACTAAAGAGCCCACCTATAGTCCTGCAGAGGCAAAAAAGCGTGGTCTGGAAGTGGAATTCTGATGTTAATCTGTTTTCCCCTGCTGCAAAAGTCCCAGGCTGAGCGACCCAGACAGACCAGGCTCAGATCCAAGGTCAGATCATGGTTGGTGCTGTTTGTTTGCACAGCGTGTAACATTGTTTAAGTACTGAAACTCAGAGACATCCCTGGCGAGACTAGCTCTCTGAGTTGGCGCCCAACAACCGTGTTGTGGTCTGTTGTGGAGAGAGCCTCGGGCAGCACAGGGTGGCTCTTTGCAGGGGTGGCGCGCTCTGCTGTTCCGCGTCATATCCCTTCGTGGTACTGTAAACATAAGTCCACTGTATGTTTTTAAAATGTGAGAAGAAGCAGGATCCTGCCCTCGTGTTTTGACATAGCCTGCAGGGAGGGAGAATGGGACGAGCGGATCTCCAGCTTGTGCAAATGTAATTGCTTTTTCCCACCTGATGGTTAATATCAGGCAGTCTGGCTGTCGGACAGCAGTCTCAAGCCCTGCGGTCCAAAGCCACACCCCCAGCAGAGCCGCACCAGGGCTCAGACTCCTGTCCAGAGCAGCACTGTCACGCCTGTGTTCTGAGGCTTTGGTCCTCATTTGGGAGGTTGGCCTGCTTCTTGGCTTTCAACCATCAAGACAACTCCAGTTGGTTCCATTTAGCAAAGGAGATGTCCTGGCGAGATTTAGGCTGAAGTATTTGCTATTGAAAAGAAGTTGAAAACCCACTGAACTCAGGGTTTCTTATACAGTCGGCCCCATATATAGATTCAACCAAAACAGGCATCAGACAAAGACTGCATCATTACCACGTGTCTACACTTTGTTGTTGTTGTTGTTGTCATTATCCTCTAAATACTATAGACTAACACGAGGCTAGAGAGGTGGCTCAGTGGTTAAGGATGCTCGCTGCTCTCACAGAGAACAGGAGTTCTGTTCCCAGCACCCACATCACTCACCACACAACTGCCTGGAACTCCAACTCCCGGGAATTCAATGCCCAAGATCCTCATTCCGCCAGTACCTGTACTCACAGGCACCTGGCCATGCACACACATTTAAAAATAAAATAAACCACATGTATTATAACATGATTACATAGTGCTTACATTATATTGGATATAATAGCGATAATTACTAATGTGATTGTACAGGCGGGTGTATGTAGGTTTATATGCAAATATATACCATTTTATGGAAGGGCGTTAGTCATCTGGGGATTTGGGCCACCTTAAATCCTTGAACCAATGCCTCGTGGACAGTGAGAGATGACTACAATTTTTTGCTCTGAAATACTTTAATTCAAGATTTAATTTCTCTTCAAGATACTCAGAGATGTTGCATGTCTATCTAAAGAAGGTAAGGAGGCATCTTCACCCTTGGAGGTTAGCTAAGCCCTCAGGATCCACTCATTTCCTCACACTTGGGGGTTAACTGCTTTCTCCTCTGCCCTGTGTCAGAGGTCTTGATTGATACTATGCACAGTTTATGTTCCTTTGGACCACTCCTGTGCCACTTCCGCCTTCGATCTGCATTCCTTATAAGCTGCCTAAAGCGTGTGGCTATGTGTTACTCCCAGTTGAAATCACAGTACCCAGCACACTGTCTGGGACACTGAAATCACACCATAAATGCTTGTTGAATTGCACACTATTCTGAATGACTGGTCTGACTTTTGAATTCAGCATTCCAATGTTAGCTTTCAAATGTACATAATTTCCAGAAAAATACATGGCCCAGAGTACAAGTAATTCAAGCAGGGAACAGACATTGGGCATTAACTATATCCCAAATGCTTCTCTGGAGTCTAGAGATAGTGGAGAAAATAAAAGTAGATCAGTTTGAAGTTCCTGGAAGTGTGTGATGGAACTGGGCATCTAGTTCAAGTATAGGGCCCTCAGAGGGGGAGATTTCATCAACAAAGTTTCCTGTGGAGACAAGAGCCTTAATAAAGGGTCACCAAAATAATGACTGCAGTTCAGTCGAAGTGAGCCCCACAGAGAGCAGACACTGAGCAAGAAAGACTGCATTGGTTCCCTCCTGATTCCTATCCCTAAGACAAGCAAGCAGCAGGACATGTAAAGATAATCCAGGGCTTGAATGTAGCCATGTTGTTTGCCCACCATGTGATGACAAAAAGGAGTTAGCTTCTTCAAGAACCAACGTGTTACAGGAAAGGCCATGAACTTGGTTGGTGGTGTGCTGAGATGCAAGTGGTTTGAGGGTGACAATGTCAGAAAGCAAGAGGCAAAGGGGCAACCAGGTCTAGAGCTCAGGGGAGATTTTTGCACTAGTAGTATTGGGAAGGTAATTTTCCCTGCTGCATTTCTTGAAGCTGTTTCTTTTATGCTGACATACAGAGACAGGATGAGGAGAGAACAGAGCATTAAGAACTACAGGAAACAGTCAGGGGAGTGGCCAAGAAGCTAATTCCTCTGATGAAAGGGTTGTCTCTTCTGTGTTTCTGGTGGACCTCCTTTGGGCAGCCATTATACCTCTCATCAAACTGCCCAGGAAATCCACTTTTATCCTCCTCTTTCCCCTCAATGCTATGAGGTCTCAGACGGCCCAGCTAAGGCCAAGGCTTAAATAATTCTTGCATCACCAGCAACTAACCCAGTGTTATATAGTAAGTAAAAGGATGAATGGACTGTCAAAACTACAATCAAAAATGTTCTATTGGGAAGATTTGCATCAGGAAACTAAGAACGGACTTTGGAAAATACAGAACACACTCAGTTCAGCACAAGAGCTGCCCAATAATGTAGTGAACCACTTGGAGAAGCAGTAGTTTTTATCACAGAATGCCCATTACCAGAGATGCATGACATTCTCCTGACTTCCCAGGGGGTGGAAGGCTAACTTCAGTGTCTAAGAGAAGCAGCCCTGAAGTCTGTGACTTCAACAATACCACCTGCATTTACTGACTTCAGAGAGGAAGAGTACAGCCCACCATTTGAAACAAAGGAGAATTATCTGAAGGCTGTGGGTACAGTTTTACAGAATTTCCAGAAGGCCCACATATTCAGCCTTTCCCTCAGTGTTCAGTACTCTAGAGTCGAGCCATCTGCCTCCCTCTAAACAGAAGTTTACCTGATGACACATACTTGATTTGCATGTGTTCCATTCACAGATTCATCCTAGTCCGATGGCAAGTCCCTTGAGAATAAGGACCAGGATAATTTATTCATTCGTCAGTGGGCAGTGGTACTCACACAGTGCTGAGATCATGCTACCCTCTTTCCTTAGCCTCCAGCCCAGTTCATAGGAAGGCTGTAAGGATTAAGGAGTTAATGGGGTACTACTCTATCCTATAGGAGGATCTGAAAATGAGCTAGCCATTACTATTATACACAAGACTGACTTTCTTCTATACCTGGGGTAGCACCAGTCAATAAGGCTTTGTTGAAACTTTTTAAAAATGAGTATATTTATAACTAAATATGAATGTTGCTGTCACTCACCAGGAAATGTTTATTAATCTCTACTATGTGCCGTATACCATGTGGGATGCTGAAGAAGACTGAAATGGGGGGAAAATATGCAGTTCTCATTTACAAAGACTTTACAATCTAGTGATAAAGATAAAACTGGTTTTTTTTAATTAATAAGTAAACAACTTTATTTAGCAGTACATACTAAGCACATACCTGATCGAGTCCTAGGTTGTGAGGACTTGAGGATAATCAATGTTTTCAGGGGAATCAAGTGGGTTCCTCAGTAAGGAAGGTTAGACTGTCTTGAAAAGTGCTGATTTTGTCTTACTAATAGTTGTCTTACTACTCTACAAGCATCCCTGACATAGTCAACTCAATGAGGCAAAAAGGGGAGGTGTGAGGAGACACAGGCAATGGAATCAATGGAGCGGCAACAGATTTCAATTCCTCGTCAATGTTAGATTGTTTAAAACAAGCCTCAGCGGGTCAAGCAAGTGTGCTGTTCCTCTCTTGTCTTACAGAGATGCTTCCCCAGCTTAGGAGGGAGCTCTCGAGATATGAGTCCTCTGACCCACTGAGGAACAAGGAGCAAACTGTCACAAAGGAAAGACACACAACTGACCTAGCACTGGTGGGTTCTAGTGAACTCACCCTCAGTGTCCTAACAGAAGAAAACACCAGCACCATTGGCTGCCTTCTAACAACCATTTTACAGTACACTTTATACATATGAGAGGGCACACTGGGGATGGGGTGGGGTGGGAGGGGGGCATTATTATTTCCCTAATGCAAAGCAGCTGAGCCTGACAGAGGTAAAGGACTTTCTGGGTGTGGCTCTGAAAGCTTGTGTTTTCCAGGAAGGTTTTGAGCTAGGGCCAAACCAGACCCAGAAATTCCCATCTAACCCTGTCTCAACACATGACTTTCATTAACAAAATTGTATTGCCCTTTTCTGCAGAAAGTGGTACCATTATGATAATAAAAACATGTCCATTATGGGTCAATTGCCACCTACATGGTGGTGAGGAGAACTCAGGAGGGAGAGGCAGGGAATGTTGAGAACAAAGAAGGGCCTGGCCTCTGGGCCTCCTTTCAGGCCTGGGACTTAGACAAGAAGGAGATGGATCAAATTGGAGCTGTAGCATGATCAGCCTGGGCTAATCTCCTATAGTCCAAACTTGGGCTCTGGAGAGTTTTGTTCCAAACATCAACCTCCCACCTCACAGGTATCTTGTCTGGAGGGCAGAACAAGGAGCACCCATGCCCCCCCATCCAATCCTACTGGATTCTCAAGGACTTCCTGACATTGTTTTGCTGTTTCATCCTAACAAATGCCTGCCCAACTTCCAGCTTAATGCTCACTTTTTAAGTTTAATTTGGATTTCTGGGTTGGCCATGATCATGAAACATACTGACCACTAGTTGATACCTCTGGTATGTTTGGTTGACTTCTATCTGACCAGTATCTACTCTGTGCCCATAGCCAGAAGCCAGCGTACCCATCTTGGCCAGTCACTCCCTAGAAACTCCAAACACAGCCGCTTACAGAAATTTTCTCCCAAACTCTAAAGTAAATTGTTTACTGCCTAAGAATAAGAGGAATTTGTGTGTACTGCCTTCACAAATTCTTACTCTATAGGTCTAAATGGGCCAAGAATATCCATTTCTTATGGCGGGTGACTCTAGTGTAGTTAGAACCTAGACAGTGTTAGAAATCAAAGCATTAAACTGTCTTTATGCACCTTCTCTTGTATTGTGCTTTGAATTTGAAATGTCTCCCATGAAGTCATATTGTGAATGCTTGGTCCCCACCTTGTGGTGCTGTTTTGAAAGACCCCTGTCCCTCCTTATATCCCCTGCCCTTTCACTGCTTCCTGTCAGCCAAGAAGTGAAGAACAGCCTCTCTTTGACCTCCTGCTGCTGTGAGGATCTACCAAGCACCTCGGCTCAACTGACCATCAACTGACCATCCTGAAACCATCCTTCCTCTTCTAAGTTGTTTCCATCAAATGTTTCATTGCAGCATTAAAAAATGACTAACACATTAAAAACTAATGAACAAACTCAACCTTGGCCTGAACCAGGCAAAAGGGCGTGCTGATCAAGAAGACCACTGGGAAAAATCCCTCCATGACAGCTCCAATGTTAAAATGAATATATATTCATATACACATATATATTAATAAAGGAAGATATCAGGAATGGAGAAAAGAGTTAAGATAATGGGCCATTAAAGCCACATCACAGCTATTTGGGGCAAGCGATTTTATTCTGAGTCTCATAGAAACCACAGAGGAAAAGAAACCAGGGGCTGTCCTACCATTCTTTGTACTGTAAGGGCAAAGGGGAAAAAAACACACACTGTGCTTCAGAAAGCTGAATCTCTATTCCCTGCATTGGAGTCATTCCAAAGACTCATATCATCAGCCATATTCGTTACACAGTAGGCCTCTTCATAGGCCTATGAGGCTATCATTAGAACCTCTATACACAATGGAAATATTACTGAAAATCCAGCAGCAGTGGGAGAGAGGATGACACAGCCTCAACTACATCTTTCTGGTGTTTGTATGCAATCATCCTGATAAGGCAGTATGAGTGGCCTCCTTTCCCATGAACATAGGCGGTGACGCCCACTACTGAACTTTCAGTGTCTTCTTGCTGCTCTTCCAAGGAATTTGACCACCTACCTGTGCAGGAGCAAGCATTGCCTAGTTCCTGCCTACCTCTTGGAGTGTCCTGCCCACCATTCTGAGAAAGCACTCTAGCACACCAGCCTTCAGAGAAGATGCAAGTCTCTTTTGCATTTCCAAATCCTCACCTTGCTTACTCCGTCAAGAGGACCACATTCCAAAACTTCTAAATGACTGCTGTCTCCATATTCTGAAGGGCTCAACCGAAAGTCCCTTACTCACTTGAGTCTTCCCTCATCAGTTAAAACAAGCTTCTCCATGATTTTCAAACTCAGCTCTCACCCCACCCCATCATGAAACCCATTGCATCCTGTATCCATGCAGTGTCTCCCCACTAGAAGTTGAGAGTAGTGACCCTGTCTGCTTTGTCATCACTGTATCCCTAAGATTCCTTACAGACAAGACCTGGTACACAGGTGCTCAACACATACTTGTTCACAAATGGAGAGCTGCTCTCTGGTGAGGCTTGGAATGCAGGTTTGCCTACATTGAAATCTGGTTTAAAAGATCCAATCAATACTCCAAGAACATATCCTTCCAAGGATATCAAAGAACCCCAAAGAGCATTCACTCCAAGGAGAGTCAGCCAACTTCAGCACAAAGATGGCTCACAGATCCTGCTGGCGATGAGGTCAGATTTCTCCCAAGAGCTTCTTCTGGGTAGAGCCAAATGTGTCCCTCCCTGCAGTCTTTGGTCAGGGTGGGGCAGTGCACAGCACAGGGTAGTGGGATTCCTTTCTTCTATTCCTTCCAATCCAATAGGATGAAAACACCCCTCCAGCCCAAAGGCACTGAAGACTACTACGTGGTATAACAAAATAAAGAGACACTGTCTGGACATGAATGAAAAAAAAAAAAAGTCCTTCCCGGGGCTTTTCTGAACTCAGCTCCCACTGGCATGACTGCACAGCTCAGGGCAGCAGCCTCTCCTAAGCGAAGCTTCCACCCTGAGCCCACAGAGAGGAGCACTAACCAGGGAAGAGGCCACCCACCTGTGCCCGCAGCCCAGACTGAACTGAAGGCTTATTATCACAGGCAGTCCTCGCTGTTCCCTCTAGTTTCCTCTCTCTTTCCCACACTCTTCTACAGCTCCAAACGGGCCAACTGGTATCCAAACCCAAATTCCTCCTCTCCAGTCTATCCTTCTCTGCAGCCACCTGGGGTAGGAACATAACAACCAGCAAAGTCTCCAGTTGGATACCAAGGTGGTACGGGCAGAGACTGTGTTCTTGCTGGATCATTCTCTAGCTGTGGGACCTTGTGCAAAATTGCTCCTTGCCTCGGTCTGTAAAACAAGTAAGCTGTTCTCATTCATGATTCACCCACGTGATTTTACCACACTTGGAATTTGCTTGTTCTGATTTTAAAGGCATGATTAAAAGTTTATCCTTCTACCTCATACTCTATCAGTCCAGCAGATTCATTTTTAGGGGACAGTGGGTTAATTCAATGAGCTCTTAGAGATATTTTACAGAGCATGACTTTAAATATAATTCTAAGACACAGAGGAACCAGTCAGTTCATGAAGGTATTAAAAAAAAAAAATAGTCCCAGGATCCATTGCTGAATGTATCAGCCCAAAGAAAGAAGGATAGCAGCCCAAAGAAAGAAAGTCCAGCTGGGCGGTGGTGGCGCACACCTTTAATCCCAGCACTCAGGAGGCAGAGCCAGGCGAATCTTTGTAAGTTCGAGTCCAGACTGGTCTACAAAGTGAGATCCAGGACAGGCTCCAAAGCTACACAGAGAAACCCTGTCTTGAAAAAAAACAAAAAAAAAAGAAAAAGAAAAAGAAAGAAAGTCCTACTTTTATCAGGATTTGATTTGTCAAATATGTAAGCCCCTGTGATATGGCCAGCATTAGGGGCCCTAGACAAGAAGATTAGAAGACATAGATCTGTCTGCAGTAGGTGTAGCAGGAACCAGGTGAGATGTAGCTGCACATTCTTATAATCCCATTGCAGAATAGTAAGAGGAAAGGTTGCAAACTTGGCGAGTGAGATGAGTGTTACTTTCCCTTGAGTCCCCATCCCTAGAACAGTGCCCAGCATGTGGTGGGAATTTTATTGGCATATCTGCTTAAATTCCACAATGAGCCATCAACTAACTACTCCAGAGGAATAGTGGCTACAAAACTCATTTAACAAAGGGAGAAGCATAGTTCAGCTCATAGCAAGGGTAGCGAGTGAAATCCAAGGAGGAAAATGTCAGGTACCTCCACTTGTTATCACAGTTTTCAAAACTTACCAAATAGGACTCCTACAACCTGCAAAATGTAAGGTCTGTAAATATGTATCCAAATGTTCATCTGTTAGGCCATGTCACTTTCTGTTCACAAGCTTTCAGTGGCTTTACAAATACCTTTCTGTGGCTTCTGTGACCTGCCTCACTCCTGCAGTGCCTTCCCATCCTTTGGTTTCTCTGGAATCATCCTGAATGCTCCTCTTGCTCATTCCACCTCGGTACCCTCGGCTCCTTAAAGCTGATAGAGGTTCTGATTATTCTATCCTCCTCAGAGCTGTGATACTGGTGGCTCTCTGCCGCCCCCCCCCCATTCTTCCCAAGACTCCCATGCCATCATGTCCACCATCTTTTCCATCTCAGTTCAAATGCCATCTCAGTGAGTCCTATCCTGAGGATAATCCACTCACTCAAACTACCTGCGCCTGTTCTACTTTTTCTCTATAGCATCACTTTTAACATACTCTTTTATGCTCACAGGTTTGGGTCTGTTTTTGCTTTTCTTTTTCTTTTTTGTCCTCCTGAACCATCCTTATGCACATTAGAAGTAAAGCACAAAGGAGGTGAGAACAAACTTGTTCATTTGCTGATTCTTCCCAAGTGTCTCAAAAAGCACCTGCTGCCACACAGGATGCTCAGGAACTATTTGCTGAAAGAGCAAATGTACCACTCACTTGGCAAGCTGGTAAAGACAATACCTGACACACAGGATGTGAAGCCATTCTGTGAATGTGGGAGAGGAAAATTCCAGTCCTTTATCTCTGATCTTATTTTCTTAATCCTATTGCTTTCAGCCATGACACCATGTTTTCATTGTTTTATTCAGACTACATTAATTTTTTTTTAAAAAAATTGTTTTGCTAACTTGGAAATTAAAGAATAAGCATTAAAGAATAAGACAATGTCCAAAATGGCATAGGGGTGCTTTAAACATACCTCTAAACAAATGGGATTTGATGTATGTTGACTCTGAGTGATCTCTACTCTCCAAACATTTATTTGGATAGCTTTGTTTGCATTTACCATAGCTATATACCATAGCCATATAATTACATGCTGGTGCCTTCTTGAAAAAATAGTCAAATAGGAGAGGTCAGGGCCAGGAAGATGGCTCAGAAGGTAAAGACACTTGCCCATAAGCTTAAGTTCCATCTTTGGATCTGTGGAACCACATAAAGGTGGAAGAAGAGAGATAAGTTCACAAAGCTGTCCTCTGACCGCCACATAAATTCCATGGTTTGCATTCACATACAGTAATAAATAATTACTAGTAATAACAGTAGTAACAGTAGCAGTAAGTGATGATGTTTTTCAAACAGTATGAGAAGTGATTATACACATATTCTTTTCTACACTTCTTTTATCGTGCTACAACATAGAACCTCTCATCTCAGGGGTTCCTGCACTGTACCATGAAATACTTTGTGCCTTCCCAGGTAATTTATGGAATAAAAGTCACAGGTATATCCTAGCTGCAGGCAAGGGCTGCTTCCAAGACTGGAACACAAGCTATAAAAGGTGGGCCAGAGGGAAGCTAATGAGCTCAGTGGGGAAGCACAATTAGCAGTGCTGACCAGCCAAGCTGTGTTTACATTCTGACTGCCAACTCTAATGCCTGAGCTCCTGTCTGTGTTTATTGTAGGCATTAATGCCTGTCAGGTCTTCATTTCTCAACTGGAACCCAAGCTCAGTCAACGTTTTCGCAGTAGAGCAGCAAAGGTGAGCAGTGACAGATGCACTTCTGTGGCTTCACCTTTGACAATCACCATTCCTGTGACTCTACATCTCCAGCTGTGGCTGCTGGACCCAAAGCGGACCCCTGCCCCCCACACTCCTCATGTCTGAACCAGGAATACATGACAGTAGTTTGCCTTTGCCTGCAGTGACAGCTGAAGAGATGCAAATTCATGGTCTTAAATGCCATCATTAGTGAGCCCATGGCAAGTGTACCACTTGGGCCAGCAACCCATCAAGACAACAAACCAGATCTGCAGAACAGTGAAAACAAAGAAGAAAGTATCATCTACATATACACAAGCAGCAACAATTAATGAGAAAAGAGGCCATGCATTTGAAAGAGAGCAATGAGGGGTATATGGAAAAGTTTGAAGGGAGGAAAGAGAAGGGGGAAATGAGGACTTATAATCTCAAAAATAAAAGAAATTGTATTTTAAAACAAAGGAGTGCTCATTCTCTAGCTCTTGGCTGCACAGTCCCCCCAGGGCTCTGCAGCTCTTGGGTTCTAGCAGCTACCTAGCTATCTTTTTCTCCCCAACATATCATCTACTGGATTTCCAAAATGACAGCACCTTTGATTCATTGTTTTAATGTTCTTCATTTAGTATCATGCCTTTAGTAGTCACTGAATTGCAAGATGGATAAACAGACAAGGAACGATGTTACATTACTATTCATCTCTAGTTAAGCTCATTACTGATTTAATGACTCTGTTACATGACATTCTCCCCCTTTGGCATATAGAAATTTAAAGAATAATTATAATACTCCAAGTACTATGACACTAAAGTTTTTTTAATTTGTTTAAAATCAGGATGCAAACAATCAGGTTTCCCTATGGCATTTTCATGTTACTTTTGGTTGATCCCCTTCTCTCATCTTCCTGTCCCTTCCCACTTTCATGACACTTTCCCACTTTTGAATTCCCTCACCCCTTCCTACTTTCATGACAAATGTTCCATTGCCCTCCCCACCCCCTTTCCTTAAAACTTGTTTCCCCTCTCATGACCATTTTTTGTATGATCTACACCCACACCTACATAACTACACATAAAAATTGGAAGCTAGGGTGTGTACATGAGAGAGACTATTCAGTGTCTTATCTTTCTACTGATGACCCACTGTTGCTGAAACTGGCTCAAACTTTTGCGACAAATAGAGCTTGTGCTAAGAACTAAGAGCTACATTTACAGCTAATCAAATGAAGCTATGCTGCCTAAAGGAATTAAAAATAGAGTATGGCGTCGCATAACTGTAGGCCCAAACACTCTGGATGCTGAGGCAGAAGTATTAGTCGGACCCAAGGGTGCTTTGGCAGCCTGGGAAACAGTGAGAACACTGTCTTAGAGAGAGGATGTTTAAAATAGGACCTTAGTTAATTTATTTACTCATTCTATTTCTGTGGATCATTTAATAGTTCTGACGTCCTCCATGAAGGATTCTGACTGTCTGTCATAGCCCCCCAGGCTCTTGCTGCCCAACTTCCATCCCACCCTGTCCTGTTTCTTCCCTAAAATCATGGTTTATCAAATTACCTTCTAGATGTAAAAATCTGGCCAAGCCAATTATCTTTAAGATAAGGGTCAATG
>CABHPQ010153582.1:6707-41406 GCA_902168405.1 Peromyscus aztecus | reverse complement strand
TTGATTTTAAGTACGGTGATTTTTTTTCTACTAATGTTCTTGTAGGAGAATTTTACATCTATAAAGATATCCAAAATATATAGAACAATTTAAGTCCCAAGGCTTTCTGATCATTTTGGTTTTTTATAAAAAATTTGGGTATAAACAAATTGACATAAACTTGGACCAATCAGAACAAAGATTAGTGATTTATAATTCTACCACACAAAATGATTTCAGCTTAAGCAAGTACATTTTCAGATTTAGGGTGCAAGGCAATATAAAGTACAGTTTTGTGGCTTCTTCAACACTTACTGAAACTGTGATTTTGAACACGACTGAAGATATAAAACTGAGCCCAAATGCTTGAAGTGATTGCAGATTCTCTTCCCTGTGGCTGGGGGAAAACACCTTCTTTTGTAATAGATTTGCTGCGATCCCAGAAGACACTGGAGAGTGAGCGCTGACAGCTTTGGTCATCATGGAAAAGAATGCTTGGACGTGTCACTTCCGAGCTACTCCTAGCATCTGCTTCATATTTTCGTACACCACATAGCTGATGCCGACAGCAGGGAGCACCTTCATGAAGTTTGGGGTGATGCCTCTGTAAAGTCCTGACACTCCTTCTTTGGAGACTATTCGCCGAAAAAGGCCAACCATGTTCAGCTGCGGGGCCCCTTCTACCATGGCTAGCAAACAGATAAACAAACAAACAAAAAAAAAGATAAATAAAACTGCAGGAACCAGGCTAATCCAATATTCAAGCATGCCTCATTATCATTACAACAGACAATTAGGGATTCAGAATGGCGTCCGGAATACAATGGACCGATAAAAATCAATTACTCTTTGTGCATCATCCACTAGTGAGTTACAATGATGGCAGCTCTTTATGAATGGTCGTTCTAGGTTAATTACTTTCCATGCTAGCCCTTCAGGATAAATATAAACATTTCATAATTGAGCAATTAGAAACTTGTCCTGAAACCCTGGTTAGCTAGTAGCGAAACCAAGAAGCTGTGGTTGATGCTCAGGCCTGCCACTTTTAACCACATCACTCCATCACAGCATCCTCCCCAAGCCCTGACTAGAATGGTTACATTTTGGATAATAGGGGAAGGGGAGATTTGGAGAAGTTTGGACAGAGTATGGGAGACCTGGGCCTTGTAATTATCTCAGTAGGGGGAGAGATGAAGAAAAAAAGAAGGGGTGGAAGAGGAAGAGGAGGAGGAAGAGGAGGAGGAGGGGGCAGCCCTGTATTGCTGGTACAACAACGGGCAAAGGCAGGAACGGGCATGGGGGAGGGGACCACGGTGATTTGGGGATGTGATTATTACCCGTAGGGTACTAAGGGGCTGAAGATGCCCACATGTTGACTAGCTATTTTCTCCAAATTGAAGCATCCCCACAGGATCGAGGAGACTCCTAAGACTCAGGAGATAAATAAAACCTACCAAGCTCAGTCGGCTTCTGAAACTAGAAGGGTCACAGGACCCCTCCCCACTCCCCAAGGTTACGTGAGCAGTTATAACTACTGCAGATGGGAGACTCCAGCACAAGTTTCTGACAGGTTATGCAGGGAGCTCCAGGGATTTGGCTTCCAAGGCTGGTCACTTGCACGGGTCGCAGGGTGGGGTGGGGTGGGGTGTTGGTGAAGCAGCTGCCTTGGAGTCCCTCAAGCCCCTCTAAGTATCTGTCACTCACACTCCAGTCATAACCCCGGCAAACTCACCAACGCACTAGCTAGACGTGGGTGGACCTGTGCCTTTGGTCTGTCCTTACCCTATCTGGGTGAACAGACGGGTCAGCTCACGCTAGCCTCCACAGGAAAAGTCGCACAGCAGCAGAGTGGGGGTGAGGGAACTAAACCTGAGGCACGATATGATGGCTAAAGACTTCGGAATTTCCTGCTGAGAACTTTGGAATTGACACTGGAAACTCTGAAAACTTACAAAAATGTCTGAGGAGATAAGCTATGATGGGCCTTGATGGAAAATGGCAGATCTTGGCCACCGTGCTGGGTCAGGACTTGAACTCAGAGGAAGGGGAGGCTCAGTGTGCAGCAGTTTCAATCCCTGAGTGGGTCTGAACTCCAGCTCCATTCTCTGACAAATGCATAACCTTACGGATGCTCCTTAACTGTTTTTGCCTGTTAGACCTTTGTCAAATGTGGATGATATTAGTATCAAGCTCCCCAAAGGGTCCCAATGGCAAAATGACAAACTGCACACATTTAGTTTGCTATTTTGCATTTCTCTCAGCCCCTCAAATACGCCACCCTGCAGGCCTGTTCCCAGCTAGCTCCCACCGCATTCCTAGGCTTCATCTGGAGATGGGGTAGAACTCACGCCAATGGGGTGTTTTATAAAGGGCCATCTTCTGGTTGAATCCATGTCTTTTCCACTCTCCAGTGACCGCATTCATACCTGACTTGTTGCATTCTCTAACCCTAGCACCCGTCCGACAGGTGTCTGGTCCCTGATGACTCAAAAGTATGTAGACCAGTAACTGACTGCTTGGTTGAAGGAGGGGTTGGGAGTGGAACCGCAGATGCCCAGTACTCATTCAGAAGGGAAAGTACAATAGGTGAAGGTGACCAGGGAAAAAGAAGAACAGAAAAAAAAGTCAAAGAGCATTTCATGCTTTCAAAGAGTAGGCAGCAATGAATGCCAGGAAGCAGCAAGCAGAGAGTAGTCTTAAAGTGGCGGGAGAGTCAGGACAGTGCAGCCTAGGAGCCAGCAGAGAGAGTGCCATGGAGAGGGAGTGCCACGGAGAGAGAGTGCCACGGAGAGGGAGTGCCACGGAGAAAAGGGCAAAGTGTCAAGCTTAGGGTCTGAACAGCACTGGTAAACAGTCCAGTCACCACTTTGAGAATTTAGCAACAGCCAAATTCTTTACACATATTCCTGTTAATTCTTTTTGTCCCTTTTCATAGAAGACAAAATGAAAAAGAGAGATGTGGAGCAAAGACCTGAGCCCAAATCTGCTAGATGTCAAACCTTATGCTCTTAAAAAAGCATGTGATTGGCACAAAGTGTTACCGCACCCATCTTGGAATGCAGACTCACCTTGGGCCTGCATTCGAGTCCTCACCAAAGCCAGCGGGTAACTGGCCAGCTGCCCACAGGTGCTGGACAGGGCCCCACAGCTCAGCAGCACCACCACACCGGGGTTGACAGAGTCCTTTGCAAAGTTATCCAGCCAGTAAGACTTCAAAAGCTGCCCCAGAAACAAAGAAACCAATCAACAAAGGAGATATTCAGCCATCATTCACTCAACATAAACATCTTCAGGGCTGTTTCATGTAGTTAACTCTTTAAAAGTAAAACATTTTAATCATAAACTATATATGCTAATACATTTTTTAAAAGCCTATATACCTAGTTGTGCTGGTTTGAATGAGAATGCCCCTGTGGAGGTTTGAATAGGTATGGTATGGCCCCCATAAACTCATGTGTTGGAATGCTTGGCCCATAGGGAGTGGCCCTATTGGGAGGTCTGGCCTTGTTGGAGTAGGTATGCCCTGGCTGGAGGAAGTACGTCACTGTGGGGGCTGAGACTTTGTGATCTCAGAAGCTCAAGTCAGTCTCCGTTGGCTGCCTATGGATCAAATGTAGAACTCTCAGCTCCTCCTCCAGCACCATATCTGCCTGCATGCCTCCATGTTTCTCACCATGATGATAATGGACTAAACTTCTGAAACTGTAAGCCCGCCTCAATTAAATGTTTTCCTTTATAAGAGCTGCTGTGGTCATGGTGTCTCTTCACATTCCCAGTTATCTCTCTTTGACTCTTACTTGTGAATAAGGGTGTGAACTTTCAGTTACCGCTCTATCTAACACCGTGCCTGCCTACCTGCTGCCATGATCCCGGCCATGTTGGTCATGGACTCACCCTCTGAAAATGTAAGCCCCAAATAAGCATTTTCTTTTGTAAGTTGCCTTGATCATGGCATCTTATCAGAACAATAAAAAAGTAACCAAGACTCTCGCTTAATTTTTTTAAATTTGTTTTTGTTTGTTTTATAGAATTGTATTTCTCAATGGAAACCTTGTGGGCTAGGATGTTACATTCCAAGTACTAAGATTAGACAACAGCAAAAGAACCCTGCCAATCAAGAACAGTATATTGACAAAACTGTCTTTTGAATATGAAGGAGAAATTAAGAGCTCCGTGGATAAGTAAAAGCTGAGAGAATGTACCACCACTAGACCTGCAAGAGCTGACAAAAGCATCCTTCAATCTGAAACAAAAGGGCAATAAGCAGCAGCAGGAAATGTGAAAAGCCCACGGTAAAATGAGTAAAGAGGAAACGATGGGCTTCTGATTTTGTAATACGGGTATGAAGACAACTTTGAAATCTGATACGGAATTCAAAAATAAAAGTATGAGAATTCATTGTAAATCCACGTCAGGGGACTCACTATGAAAAGATGACTTTTGCCGGGTGGTGGTGGCGCACGCCTTTAATCCCAGCACTCAGGAGGCAGAGCCAGGCGGATCTCTGTGAGTTCGAGGCCAGCCTGGGCTACCAAGTGAGTCTCAGGAAAGGCGCAAAGCTACACAGAGAAACCCTGTCTTGAAAAACCAAAAAAAAAAAAAAATGACTTTTGATAACTGCTTGTCATCAAAACAGAACAGGGATGCCCAGGGTTAAGGAGTGGCTTTGTATACAATTCTGGTTGACTTGAGATAGATTTTTGCAATGTCAAGATTTTTAGATTGGAGGGATACTGGCTTTCTAGGAGGAGTTTAGGAGTGCTCCCTATGTTTCTATTTTTTAAAGTAAATTTTATATGAAGAGTTCAATAATCAGTAGCAATCACTTGTCATTGTTACAGAGAATGCACATGACTGCAAGTCTCTATCACACACATGATTGCAAGTGTCACTCTTCTGTTCAACAGGCATCATAGTTGGTTTCTTTACACCGACGTCACCCCAAACATGTGAGTCACTGATGTTAAGACACCTGGAAAAACACCAGGCAACACGTATTTTTCGTCTCCATTATAATCCATGGCAACACTGTCATATATGAGTGGTCTCTCATTGGCCCAAACATTGTCATATGACACATTGTTGCATGTATTGTATGATGTATTATTATTGAACCAATAGGAATAATGAAATATAAGACATGAATGAACTTTAAAGGCTTTCTGTTAAGTGAAATAAGTAGACACAAACAAATAATATTGTATGGCTCCACTGATGAAACACCTAGAATATATAATTCATAAAGACTGGTGGTAGGTTAGAGGTTCAGGAGGTTCAGGGGGTGAGGCAGAGGGTAACTGCATAATAGTTTGGATTGACAGAAAAAGTTTTGGAAATTTACAGTAGTAAAGGCTGTGCATTAGTGCAAATGTAATTAACATTACTGAATTTCATGGTTAAAAAGAAGTTTTTATGTTTTATCACAATTTCACAAGTTAACAATGAAATATTCCAAAAGCCCATAGATGGTATGTTTTAAGTGGGTGAAATGCACGGCATGGGAATTGTATCTCAATAAGGCTGTTCAAAATAAAATGAAGTTATTTTATAAAAATTAGGACACAAAGCTGGGTAGGTTGAGAAGGAAGGAATCTATGAAAAAGTGAAAATGAGTATAATAATAAATGAATGATCAATATATTTAAAAATACGTCTTCTTCTGAGACATAATATATAATACATATATAATAAAAAGTCTTCTGGGTGGCTTCCATCACCCGCCTTCCTTCCTGAGCTGGGGCTCAGCTCCCGCCTAGTGTGTGTGCTGACTCACATCTGTCACAGCATGTCAGACAATCTGAGTTTCTCTTCGGGCTTGCCCGTCTCCTCACCAGACCTTTGGGTTCTTAAAGGCCCTGAGTCCTTCCTTCAACTCAGTATCTAAAGCAACGGTTTGAGTGTAGTGTGTGTTCAGTAAATGTCTGTCAGATTCCTAAGTTATTATGTGATCCATGTGGCAGGGGTGACCCACAGTTTTTGACCTGAGTGGCAGGAGAGACCCATGGTTTGTATTCTGAGTTGCCTGAGCTGAGTTATCCGAACTTAAGTCTCCATGCTCATGCTTCATTTTATAGGCTGAGCCGCCTCCCCCAGCCCCCACCTCCAGCCCTAGGGACTGTCAGATGACAAGGGATGAAGCTTGACTTTAATCAGTGCCAGATTTTAGTAACCCTAATAAATTTCTGCTTATTTTTTCTGTGCCTCCCAGTTCCTCATGCCATCTTCTAAACCGAATTTTCATTCACACTTTTCTAGAACAAAAGTAAATACACAAGGAAAGCTAACACAAAAAAGTGACTCAGTACATGTGTGCTCTCACAATCAGGGTGCTGGAAAGATCGAAGAACACACAAGGGGCAGTCCAGTCACACACAGCTCTCCCACTGGCACCCAGCTCTCCACCTTGCAGACTACCTACACTGCGGACAGGAGCATGCTGTACCCTCACTCACCTCATACACAGCGAGATCGATGCCTGCATAAGGAATGATGCCCAGTAAGTTGGGAACATAGCCTTTGTAAAAAGCCCCAAAGCCTTCCTGTTTCAAAATCTTCTTGGCACAACCGTATATTCCAGAGTATTGTCCAGTTTTGGCTACAGCTAGCCGGGTTTTCAGAACCTAGATACCGGAGAACGGAACACAGTATCATTCACATTTAACATCAAACAGTTCAAGCGTATTGATTTTGTGAAGCACTAGGAAATTCTCTCTCTCAAGAGAATGTCCAGTTCATTGATAGATTCTCCCTCATGGGTAACTTCCATTGAGAAGCTAAAATCAGAGCCGGGAAGGGCCAGTTATTTCAAAGAGAGTGTAAAGGAGGGCTTTGAAAAAAACAAAAACAAAAACAAAAAATGTGAACCAGATAATCTTTTGATGTCATAATAAAAAATAATTGTCAAAGAAGGTAAAGAAAGTGGCCTAGGGGACAGCTCCAGTATCTTCAGCTTGGAGCACAGGCTGAGGAGGTGGAGGGTTGTGAAGGGGATGGTATTGGTTGAAATGAGGGGTGTGTGGGTAGTCTAAAATATCTCTAGAGGCTCAGAGGTAACACAATCTACAAAGTCCTTATGGCACAAGCATGTGGCCTTGAGTTTGATGCCGTAAAACCCACATAAGAAGCCAAATGTGGGAGTGGATGCCTGTGGCCCCTGGGAAGGTAAGACAGACAGCTCTCTGGGGCTCACTGGCCTGTCAGCCTGGCCTTTAACAGTGAGCTCAGGCCAGTGAGAGACCCAGTCTCAAAATACAAGGTACACAGTGCCTCCTAGTGAGCCTAAAACCAGATCCACTCCAGGTTAGCCTCTGGATGACTGCAGGCCTGGCTGACAGCCTGACAAAAGGTGATGAAACAGCCAGGGAGCCCCAGCTGTGCTACACCTGAGGCTGACCTCTGGCTTCCACAGGCACATGCACACACATGTGCACCCACACAAGCATGCCCGTGTGCGCACATACACACGCACACAAATCTATTGGCATGCATATCACAAACAGGTTCAAGTTAAAGGTATATTTTCCTTAGGTCTTATAAGCTATTGAAAAACCCTAGTTGTATCCATAAAACTATATCTACTGTATTAGTTTTGCTGTAAAGTAGGAGTTGGCAAACACTTTTTGCAAAGGCCAAACAATAAATATTTGAGTCTTTGCTAGCCTCAAATGCGAGTCTCCATTAACGTGTTCTTTGCTTTCCCTCCACTTCTTCCTGTCTTTGTCAGGTGGAACAACAATTCTTAACTGAGGCTGTCCACACAGGGCACAGGTGGTCCACAGTTTGCTAGCCAGCCCATGTTCTTCTGGAAGGATGTCTAGTTGTTATTACCATCCTACAACCAAAGCCTCAGCTTCCACTGCTGGGGTTATGGTACAAAAGCTCGCTGGAAAGGAATGAGAGCTATAACCCTTATCGGCACCATGGCAGCCAGCCTCTGAGATGGCTCCTGAGGGTCCTGTGTCCACGGATGCTCTGCTTTGCAGGGTCCCCTCACACACAGTACCAGGGTCAACCTGCGTAGCCAACAGGGCACAGTGAAAGAGACAACAGGCAGCAGTTTATTCACACACACTCTCTTTCTCTCATCTGGCTCACACCACTGACTGTAAAGGAAGCGAGGTTACCATGCTGTGAGGATACACAGGCCATCTAGAAAGGCTTGCCTGCCAACAGCCAGTGAGGCCGGGCAGCAGCCACCTCAGTGAGCCTAAAACCAGATCCACTCCAGGTTAGCCTCTGGATGACTGCAGGCCTGGCTGACACCCTGACAAAAGGCAATGAAACAGCCAGGGAGCCCCAGCTGTGCTGCTCTCACACTCCTAATTGCCAGAACTGTGAGATGCTGAGGCTTGTCTCAAGCGGTTGAGTTTGGGTTAACTTAGCACACAACTACAGCTAGCCAGTGCAAATGCCACCAAGCAGTCAGGCCACAGTGGTACTTACCTCCATGGGATAGATAAAAGTCTGCGCAGTTGCCCCAGCCATGGAACCAGAAACGAACCTCTCAAAGGTTCCTAATTTTTGTCCTTCTTCAGTAAGCAGCTTCTTGTACTGTAAAAAGGAAGTTTTAAGATGCACACTAAACCGCCGGTCGTTGGACTCTGTAACCTACAAGACCCACTCCGCTGCCCAAACCCACCGAACCCACATCCTCCCCCTGGCCAACCATCCCCCACAACATCGACAACCCCTATAGGCACAAGCACCACCTGCACCAGTTGGAAGAACAGACCCACTCCACTGCCCAGTCCCACCCACCCCAGCATCCTCCCCCTGAACAGCCCTCTCCAGCAACATCAGCAGACCCTATAGGCACAAGCGCCACCCACACCAGTTGGAAGCCATAGGCACAGGCACAACCCACAACAGTTGGAAGAACAGACCCCAAAGGCACAAGTAAAGCCCACATCAGCCAAAGGAACTGGACAATACACTGGATCTAGGCACCCAAACCCCCACAAACCTCAGCTGAGACAACCCTACTCAGCCTGGCAACCGGCCAATCACCAGAACCCTTGGGCATTCAGGGCAAAAGACAATAAAGGAACAAAAGACCCATCCAACAAAGACATTACAAGAATCAACACCTGTACCTATAACTATCCCAAAGCCAGATGGGTAAACAGCAGTGTAAGAACACATTCAACAACATAAAGAGCAATATGGCACCACCAGAACCTAGTAGTTCTACAACAACAAGACTTGAACATCCCAATGCAGATGAAGCAAAAGAAAACAACCTTTAAAATGACTTTATGAAGATGATAGAGGCCTTTAAAGAAGAAATGAAAAATTCCCTTAAAGAAATGAAGGAAAGACAAACAAAAAATTGGAAGAAATCAATTAATTGCTTTAAAAAGCCAAGAGGAAATGATCAAACAGGTGAAAGAAACAATTCAAGACTTGAAAATTGAAATACAAGCAATAAAGAAAATGCAAACTGAGGGAATTCTGGAAATGGAAAATCTGGGATATGGAACAGGAATTACAGATGCAAGTATAACCAACAAAATACAAGAGATGGAAGAGATAATTTCAGGCATTGAAGATACGATAGAGGAAATAAATTCATTGGTCAAAGAAAATGTTGAATCCAACAAATTCTTAACACAAAACATCCAGCAAATCTGGGACACCATGAAAAGAGCAAACCTAAAAATAATAGGGATAGAAGAAGAAGAATTCCAGCTCAAAGGCACAGAAAATATATTCAACAAAATCGTAGAAGAAAACTTTCCAACCTAAAGAAGGAAATGCCTATGAAAGTATAAGAAGCTTACAGAACACCCAATAGACTGGACCAAAAAAAGTCTCCTCACCACAAAATAATCAAAACACTAAACATACAGAATAAAGAAAGAATATTAAGAGCTGCAAAGGAAAAAGGCCAAGAAACACATAAAGGCAGAACTATCAGAATTATACCTGACTTCTCAATGGAGATTCTGAAATCCAGAAGGTCCTGGACAGACACTAAGAGATCATAGATGCCAGCCCAGACTACTCTATCCAAGAAAACTTTCAATCACCATAGATGGAGAAAACAAGATATTCCATGATAAAACCAGATTTAAACAATACCTATCCACAAATCCAGCCCTACAGAAAGTACTAGAAGGAAAACTCCAACCCAAAGAAGTTAGCTGCACCCACAAAAACAAGCCAATAGATAACCTCACACCAGCAAATCCCAAAGAAAGGAAACATACACACCTACTACCATCACTAACAAAACCAAAAATTACAGAAATTAACAATCACTGGTCATTAATATCCTGCAATATCAATGATCTCAATTCTCCTATAAAAAGACACAGTCTAACAGAATGGGTATGAAAACAGGACCCATCCTTCTGCTGTATACAAGAAACACACTTCAAGTTCAAAGACAGACATTACCTCAGAGTAAAGAATTTGGGAAAAGATTTTCCAATCAAATGGACCCAAGAAACAAGCTATTGTAGCTATCCTAACATCCAACAACATAGACTTCAAACTAAAATTAGTCAAAAGAGATGGAAAACGACATTTCATATTCATCACAAGAAAAAAAATCCATCAAGATGATGTCTTACTTCTAAATATTAATTCCCCAAATACAAGGACATCCATGCTGTGTATATGTTCTGGATGCTGTGAATGTGTTGCTCTGATTGGTTGATAAACAAAATGCTGATTGGCCAGTAGCCAGGCAGGAAGTATAGGCGGGACAAAGAGACAGGAGAATGCTGGGAAGTGGAAGACTGAGTCAGGAGACGCTGCCAGTCGCCGCCACCGTGAGAAGCAAGATGTAAGGTACCAGTAAGCCATAAGCCATGTGGCAACTTATAGATTAATAGATATGGGTTAATTTAAGATATGAGAACTAGATAGCAAGAAGCTTGAGCCATTAGGCCAAACAGTTTAAATAATATAAGTGTCTGTGTGTGTTTACTTGGGTCTGAGTGGCTGCGGGTCTAAGTGGGACTGGAGAAAACTCCAGCTACACATCCACATTTGTAAAAGAAGCATTACTGAAGCTTAAATCACACATCAAACCCCATACACTAATAGTGGGAGACTTCAACACCTGACTCTCACCAATGGACAGGTCTGCCAGACAGAAACTTAACAGAGAAATAAAGGAACTAACAGATGTTATGACTCAAATGGACCTGACAGACATCTATAGAACATTTCACCCAAACACAAAAGAATATATCTTCTTCTCAGTACCTCATGGAACCTTTTCTAAAGTTGACCACAAACTCAGTCACAAAGCAAACCTCAACAGATACAAAAAAATGGAATAACTCCCTGTATCTTATAGGTTCACCATGGCTTCAGATTAGAATTCAACAACAACACAAATTGCAGAAAGCCTACAAACTCATGGAAATTGAACAACACTCAACTGAATTACCAGTGGATCAAAAAAGAAATAAAGAAAAAATTAAAGACTTCCTAGAATTCAATGAAAATGAATGCACAACATACCCAAACTTATGGGACACTATGAAAGCAGTGTTAAGAGGAAAGTTCATAGCACTAAATGCCTACATAAAGAAGTTGGAGAAATCTCACACTAGTGACTTAAACAGCACATCTGAAAGCTCTAGAACAAAAAGAAGAAATCTCACCCAGGAGGAATAGATGCCAGGAAATAATCAAATTGAGGGCTGAAATCAGTAAAACAGAAATGAAAAGAACAATGCAAAGAATCAATGAAACAAAGAGTTGGTTCTTTGAGAAAATCAACAAGATGAACAAACCCTTATCCAAACTAACCAAAAATCAGAGAGAGACTATCCAAATTAACAAAGCAGATACTGAGGAAATCCAGAGAATCATTAAGTCATATTTCAAAAATCTGTACTCCACAAAATTGGAAAATCTGAAAGAAATCAGCAGTTTTCTGAATAGATACCACATACCAAAATTAAATCAAGACCAGATGAACAATTTAAATACACCAATAACCCCTAACAAAATAGAAACAATCATTAAAAGTCTCCCAACCAAAAAAAGCCTAGGGCCAGATGGTTTCAGCACAAAATTCTACCAGAATTTCAAAGAAGAGCTAATACCAATACTCCCAAGTTGCTCCACACAATAGAAACAAGGAACATTACCAAACTCCTTTTATGAGGCTACAGTTACACTGATACCCAAACCACACAAAGATGCAACAAAAGAAAGAGAATTACAAACCAATCTCCCTCATGAATATTGATGCAAAAATACCCAATAAAATACTAGCAAACCGAATCCAGGAACATATAAAAAAAATCATCCACCATGACCAAGTAGGCTTTTTCCCAGAGATGCAGGGATGGTTCAACATACAAAAATCTGTCAATGTAGTCTATCATATAAACAAACTGAAAGAAAAAAACCACATGATCATTTCATTAGATGCTGAAAAAGCCTTTGAAAATATCCAACACCCCTTCATGATAAAGGTCTTGGAGAGATCAGGGATACAAGGAACATATCTAAACATAATAAAAACAATATACAGCAAGCCAACTGCCAACATCAAATTAAATGGAGAGAAACTCAAAGCGATTCCACTAAAAGCAGGAACAAGACAAGGCTGTCTACTCTCCCCATACTTATTCAACACAGTACTTGAAGTTCTAGCTAGAGCAATAAGACAACAAAAGGAGATAAAGGAGATACAAATTGGAAAGGAAGAAGTCAAACTTTCACTATTTGCAGATGATATGATAGTATATATAAGTGACCCCAAAAATTCTACCAGGAAACTCCTACAGCTGATAAACACCTTCAGCAATGTGGCAGGATACAAGACTAACTCAAAAAAAAATCAGTAGTTCTCCTATATACAAATGATAAATGGGCTGAGAAAGCAATCAGAGAAACAACACCCTTTACAATAGCCATAAATAATATAAAATATCTTAGGATAACTCTAACCAAATAAGTGAAAGACCTGTATGACAAGAACTTTAAGTCTTTGAAGAATGAAATTGAAGAAGATATCAGAAAATGGAAAGATCTCCCATGCTCATGGATAGGCAGGATTAATATAGTAAAAATGGCGATCTTACAAAAAGCAATCTACAGATTCAGTGCAATCCCCATCAAAATCCTGACACAATTCTTCACAGACCTCAAAAGAACAATACTCAACTTCATATGTTGTTTGGTATTGGCATTAAAAACAGACACATGGATCAATGGAATCAAATCAAAGACCCTGACATAAATCCACACACCTATGAACACCTAATTTTTGACAAAGAAGCCAAAAATATACAATAGAAAAAAGAAAGCATCTTCAACAAATGGTGTTGGCATAACTGGATGATTGTATGTAGAAGCATGCAAATAGATCCATATCTATCACCCTGCACAAAACTCAGGTCAGGCCCAAGTGGATCAAAGACCTCAACATAAATCCAGTTACACTAAACTTGACAGAAAAGAAAGTGGGGAGTATACTGCCTTGTACACATTGGCACAGGAGATCACTTCCTGAATATAACACCAGTAGCACAGACACTGAAATTGACAATTAATAAACAGGACCCCCTGGAGCAGAAAAGCTTCTGTAAGGCAAAGTACACTGTCAGTAAGACAAAATGGCAGCCTACAGAATGGGAAAATATTTTAATCAACCCCACATCTGACAGAGGGCTGATCTCCAAAATATATAAAGAACTCAAGAAGCTAGACATAAAAACACCAAATAATCCAACTAAAAAATGAGGTACAAATTTAAACAAAGAATTCTCAGCAGAAGATTCTCAAATGGCTGAGATACACTTAAAGAATTGTTCAACATTCTTATCTCTCAGGGAAATGCAAATCAAAATGACTCAGAGATACTATCTTACACCTGTCAGGATGGCTAAGATCAAAATTGCCAATGACAGCCTATGTTGGGAGAGAATGTGGAGCAAGGGGAACACTCCTCCACTGTTGGTGGGAGTGCAAACTTGTACAGCCACTTTGGAAATCAGTATGGCGGTTTCTCAGAAAATTGGGAATCAATCTACCTCAAGACCCAGCAATACTACTCTTGGGCATATACCCAAAGCATGCTCAGTCATACCACAAGGACACATGCTCAACTATGTTCATAGCAGCATTATGCATAATAGCCAGAACCTGGAAACAACCTAGATGCCCTTCAACTGAAGAGTGGATAAAGAAAATGTGGTACGTTTACACAATGGAGTTTTACTCAGTGGTTAAAAAAAATATGACATCATGAAATTTGCAGGCAAATGGATGGAACTAGACAAAAATCATCCTGAGTGAGGTAACCCAGACCCAGAAAGACAAGCATGATATGTACTCACTCATAAGTGGATATCAGATGTAAAGCAAAGGATAACTAGGCTACCATTCACAGCCCCAAAGAAGCTAGGTAACAAGGAGGACCCTAAGAGGCATACATGGATTGCCCTGGGAAGGGGAAATAAATGAGATCCCCTGGGTAAACTAACTGGAAGTGGGGGTGGGGGTGGGTAATGGGAACATAAGAGATCAGGTTGGTCGAGTTGAGGGAGTAAAGGAGAGAGAGAGAGCAACGAAAGAGATATCTTGATAGAGGAAGCCATTATGGGATTGAGGAGAAACCTGGTGCCAGGGAAACTCCCAGGAATCCACAAGGATGACCCCAGCTAAGACTCCTAGCAATAGTAGAGAGGGTGCCTAAACTGGACTTCTCCTGATTGGTGACTACCCTAATTGGTGTCATAGAACCTTCATCCAATACTGATGGAAGCAGATGCAGAGATCCACAGCTAAGCACTGGGCCTAGCTCCAGGAGTCCTGCTGAAGAGAGGGAGGAAGGATTGTACTGTATGAGTCAGGGGCTTCAAGGTCATGGAGGGGGAACCCACAAAGACAGCTGACCCAAGCTCGTGGGAGCTCAGAGACTCTAGACCAACAGCTAGGGAGCCTGCATGGGGCCGACCTAGCCTTCTGCATGTGGGTGACAGTTGTGTAGCTTGGTCTGTTTGTGGGGCCCCTAGTAGTGGAACCAGAACTTGTCCCTGGTGCATGAGCTGGCGTTTTGGAACCTACTCCCAATGATGGGTTGCCTCACTCAGCCTTGATGCAGGGAGGAGCAGCTTGGTTCTGCCTCAACTTGATGTGCCATGTTTTGTTGACTCCCATGGGAGACCTTACCCTTTCTGGATGGATGTGTTAGGTGTGGGGAGGGAACAGGAAGAGAGGAGCTAGGGAAAACTGTGGTTGGTATGTAAAATAAATTTTTAAAAATTAATTTTAAAAAGATGTACATTAATAGCAGCTTTAGGGTAACAGTGCCCCCTCCTAAATTCTTATATTAAATCCTATTCTCCATTGTGATAGTATTGGGAGATGAGGCCTTTGGGGACATTTGTGGTTAGAAGAGGTTCTAAGACCTCAGGATAGAACTAGCATCCTTATCAGAAGAGACACCTGACAGTTTACATTCCACCAAACCATGCACCGAGGCCATATGACTATGGAGCAAGAAGCCAGGAAGAGAGTCTCCACTGCTTGACCTCTTAATCTGATACTGCTTAAGCTTGAAAACTGTGAGAAATAAGTTTCTACTGTTAAACCACACCTTAGATGGTATTTCACAGTGGCAAAACACAAATCAGATCCTAGAAATGAATTCACTTATAGTGTGATGAGATGCCTCAAGATGCATCCTCTACATTAACAATCCTAGCAGAAATGTGGGGCTTAAATGCTGATTCTGTTTCCTGGGAAGTAGGTTTTCAAATTAGATCCCCACACAGCTGGCAATATAGCTCAGTGGTCGAGCTCTTGCCTGGCCCATGTAGCAACCCTAAATTCAAATTCCAGCATCATTAAAAAGAGGGAGGGGAGTGGATAGAACAGAGTAAGCCTGTTGGAGGGGCCAGGTTAAGAATATGTCAAGTGGTACCAAGTGTGCTGTGTGGGCTTTCAGATACACCGAACTTCCCCATATTAAAATAACAGCGTTATTTTTGAATATGTATCTTAGGCTCTGCCTTTCCTATTATAAAATTAGCTATAATTTGAATGTTCAGGCATTTGAATCAGGAAAATCTTTTTTCCCCAGAAGGGGCTCCACGTAAAGACCTGAGGCCAGCTGCTCTTTGCTTCTCTATTCCACAATAAGAAATGGACACCACCAGGTCTGGTCATTTCACAAGAGTGGCACTTCTCCAGACCAGTCTCTCCAGAACAGCATTAAACGTACTCAGATAAGAAACTGGAGCGCGGAGTTGAGCTTTAAGGCTCATATAGGCCATGATGAACAATCATGGAAGAGACGCCAGGAGAAGAGCTAATTGTATAGCAGCGCCAATGGCTCTGCCAACAACTGCAGAAGCCAGTCTCTAAGCCCACCACTGTGTTTTAACGCAGTCGGCAGAGAGGGAAGCAAATGCCTTCATTTCTACCTCATTCATTCATTCAACAAACACTCAGCCCTTCACCCATGCTGGGCTCTGCCCAGGTGTTGGGGTGCAGCGAGAAGCCAGACACCCCTGCCTTCATGGGATTTTCAAGCCAAAGACAATTCCATTCGCCCAAAGGAACTCATCTGAACAGTTTTCTTTCTAGAAATTGAAGTTTGTAAAACTTAGATTAAGTGCTCCCCTGCGTCCATTAGAATTCAAGACAAGTCAGCGAAAACCATGCTTTGAGGAGCTACTTGGATAAAGAGGTCAGTGGGGAAAGCCTCCCTCTCTAAACAGTATTAGGGAATCCAAAAATCCCATAATTCAGCTGTGTGAAATCATTGAGTTTATCGAGTTCTGGTCTCCCATAAGGAATTGCCTCGCGGAGTACTAGGAACCGATACCCAAAGCATTGCATACTGATCTTTCCTGAATGAGTTAGCTAACTTCTTCTGTTAATCATTTCCACAGGTAATAACAATTACCTGTTCATAAGCCCAGAACTTAACAGCTGTCTCGGGAGCAATTTTAATGACATTTGTGCCGTTTCCTCTCCAAAGGGAACGGACTCCTCCTTCCTTCACCATCTGCCGAAAGCCTCCAAATATATTCATTGATTTGGAACCATGAACCTAAAAATAAAAGCAAAGTGTCACGGGATACTTCTGCATGTTGTTGAAACTGTTTCGAAAGTAGGTCTGAGCTGAATCCAAACGCCGGATACTGAATGCTAAAGCCTCCCGAGAGTGTCTCTGATGGGCTGCAATGTTCTGCTCACCGTTTTTACACATCAATACCAGGAAAGAAAGGCGTCAGGGCTGCACAGGGCACAGACGGAAGCAGATCTACATTTGGAACTTCCCTGGACGCGGCCCTCTGCACTTCCTTTCCTTGGTTAATTTGAATCCTTATTTCTTCCCTGTAATAAACCATGACCATGGGTCTGTATTTTCATGAGGCCATCTAGTGAAGTATCAAGCTTGCAGGAGACTTTGGAAAGCCCTTCAAATGTGTAGAAATGACCATCTTAACAAATCCACCTTATTTTAAATAATACACTTCATAATAACTTATGACAAAGGGAAAGATGTGTGCCTATTCAAGCTTCCTCAGAGTCAGTTTGCTAGTGCACAAAGAAAAAAGCATCTATCTTTTTTGTTCAAACAATTTTTTAAAAAGTGTTGAACATATATATATATATATATATATATATATATCTCACAACTTTAAAAACATTTTTAAGGAATCTTAGAAATGTCTTATTGCCTAAGAGCACAGGCTAACCATGTCTAACTCCAGTTCCAGGGGATTTGGCACCTTCTTCTGGGATCTGTGGACACTGCACGGCAAAACACCCATACACATAAAATAAAATAAAAACATTTTTAAGCAACTGCTATGGTCTTCTAGGTTATTCCAGTATACCAGTGCCTCTGTAAGTTCAACTTTAGGGCCGCCCTTGTTAGATACTCTGGCTCCCATTATGGAATGGAGGAAATGAGATCGCAGAAGTCCAAGGCGGGGTAAGAACCAAAGGATCTGGAGGTGAAGCGACGTCATGCCTCATCTATTCTTCTCCATTAAGGAAACTTTAATTCTTACAGTCTCGGTCTCCTCATACGTAAAGTGAAGGCACACTACCCGCTTTCCTGAGCTCCTGTGAGTATGAAACGGGTTACCATGGTTGCACAAATGGGTATTCTTTCTTTTCTCCAGGTCAGTGAGCAGCCAGGTCTGTCTAGAAACCCGGGTCTTTTCTGCTAACCTGAGCTCTAGAGTCACTTCTGAAATTACATTCTTATCACCAAGATTCTAGACTTGAGAAATCCTCTGTTTTCTCAAGTCATAACATCAAAGAAAATATAATTTAATGAGAACCCTACAATAGAGACAAGGTTTTTGTTTTTGTTTGTAATTAGACATTTGAAGTTATAGAATACCAAAGATTTCATTACACTCAAGTACTAACAATTTATGGTTTAATGGAACAGAACCAAATACTTAGCCATGTGCCTAATCTGAGGGTTAATGGTAGCAGAATATAATTTTCTACGGTATGAAGGCCTGTGACTGGACACAGCATGCTTTCCATACAGGCTGGCACAAGGTGCGGCTCACCTGCATCATGACCTTGAGGCGATCCAAAGGAGCAGTGCTTGTTCGAGAGATGGCACCAGCCACGCCTCCTGCCAGAAGCTGCCGCCACCACTGTCCTGATTTTTTCTCATCTTCTGTGAATTCATCCGGAATAGTTAAGCTGTCCCCTATGTCAATTCCCTGGTAAAATGGAAAGAGATCCCACAGTTCTTCAGTCCCAAACAGATAAGCCCAGAACTTCCTTTTTGTGTCAGAGCTGTTACTGTTACGACCAAGGTTCTTCCTTGGGATTGACAGTGAACCAATCTGAGCTCATGTGAGGGAGCATCTAGTCTCCCTGAATGTAACGCAGAATCAACGTAATGCAGAGTCAGTGCACAAGAGCTGGGAACTGTCCGTTACGAAGTCACACGTTTCTCTTTCTTTTCAAATCAGGTGACTTTCATTGGACTGAACTGCAATGAAGGGGTAATATTTTGCCACATTTAGTTAATCCTTGTCAGTCACTCTTCACAATCTAGAAAACCACACAGCTGGGGACAGCTTTGAAAAAAACTGCTTAGCCAGTACTTCAGACACCAATCTGTCTCAAGTCCCCTTACACTCTGTACTATGAAGTATATAGAAATTTAAATATGTAAATTTTAAAATTAAACCATGAACGTAAATAGCTCATCTTCTCATCTTCTATATAGCTTTAGAACAGTGTTATCACTATGATAGCTCGTAACTTAATTCCCTAGCTGCCATGGTGGGTATAACTAGGTCGTAGAGCACTTTCTTAGCACGCTCCAGGTCCCAGCACCACACACAAAAACATGACCTTGACGTAAAACTTTACGGGCAAGAAGGAAAGGCAATGAGCCACACTTTGGCAGTAATGCCCTCTTCTTTATTACCAATAAAATTGATTTATGATTATATCATCAAATGTTATCAACTATCCCCAAAGATATAATACAAGGTTCATACAGTATAAAATTTATATTCATAATTGATTTTATAATGCTCTATATAAGCTTTGGCATTGTTACTAGTGACAGTGTGAACTCCAGGCGTATTGAGTGGGAGTCAAAGATACTTCTCTCCCAGCACAGAAGACAAGTCCATAGGTTGAGGGGTGGGAGAGCCTGCAGAAGGTCCCCCAGGGCTTCAAGGAACAGACTGTACAACAGAACCTAATGTACACGACTATATTTTAGCAGAACGTTAATGAAACAATCACAATGAAATTTTATGAAAATACACACTGGCAGGAAATGCTATGCATGTGAGTCAAAAAAAATATTCTCTAGCATTCAATGAGTAATGCAATGCCTTATGACAGCGATAAATCTAGGCAGCCTGACTAAATAAGCAGTTCTGGGAGGGACCCGAGGCCATGTCATCTTTAGCAATCTAGAAGTGCAGAGATGATTTGGTAATACGTGACTTCTGACTTTGAGACTTCCCTATGGCACAAGCATTAAATGTCAATGAAACATGGGCAGCTAGTTCATCAAGATGGGACTTCTTCCAAGTTTTGAGAAGAACTGTATTTATGCCACCTTGGGGACTTTAAAGATGCTCTATAAATCTGTGCCTAATAGAATAAAGAGATCTAGACGTTAAATATCTACTGGGACTTTCCTGGGACTTGGCCATCCTTCCTGGGGTGTTCTGGTGTTCTTGAGTGGCAAGTATTGTGAAGTAGAGCTCCGTTAAGAGTAAGTGACGGCAAAGGTTGACAACCTGGTTAGAACTCCAGTGACTAGAGCCGACCTATCCTAACTACTTTAATATTGACTTTCTGCCCACCTCTGTGTGTGACCTAACATCTTTGTGACTGTTAGGCAAACCCTTTGGAAGATATGAACAGACGCCTAGATTCTACCAACCCAAGGGTTAAGATCACATAGCATCTGATGTCCATAACAGAAATTCTGCTACTTTGCTTTAAGCCATCTATCTCATGTTTCCACTGATGTATCTGAAAAGTATCTTGATTTATGATCTTCTTTGTTGTGTTACTATAAAAACCTCATGAAACTATGTCCATGTCAGAATGTGGGGTAACCTGAGTCTGTGTTCCCAGGCCACGGTCCCTCGTTTAGATACAAAATAAACGATCTCTGTCTCCTTTGAGGTGAGAGCTGTGTTTCTTGCATCAGCGCTATACCTGTGACTTAGAGCTACAGATACAGAAAGCAAACTTACAGTCGAGTGTTTCCAGAAACGGACAATTTCTTCAATGTCTGTAACAGGGTTAAATAAAAAGTAATCCCTCCATTCATTCCAGTCCACTGTCATTGTCCCATCCGCGTCGATGCTGGAAGTGTAAACAGACAGTTAAAGAGCGAGACGTGGGCATGGCTTACACTATTGCTCATTTTACAGAATGAGATTTTGCTTCCCAGATTAATATTGAATTTTAAAAACCCGTTGGCAGGTTTAAAGGGTCCAGCAACGGAGCATTTGGTTAGCAGGCATGAGGCCCTGGATTCCACCCTCAAGAAAAACACACCACTCACGATTCTACATTACTGGAAATAGAATCATATATATTATGATCCTTCCTGACCATTTTCACTATTTGGAGAAAACCAGATCCAAATGTTACAGAGAGAGTCCGCTACAGACTGCCTTTGGCACTCTGTCAAACTCAAAGCCACTCGGTTAAAAGACACAAAAACTGGGTAATGAAATATTGAGAGGTACGAATGAATGAATTCAGGGTCCATTGTTTTTCCTCTCACAAGCTCGGGGGATTGTTTCTTAATATCCTAAGACTGAAATATTTGGGTATGGTTTTTGAAATAGATTCTAAATATGCTATCAGTTTTCTTCTGCTCATCAACATAAGAAAATCAGCAGTGATTCTCAGAAATCAAATTCTTAGTGCCTGATTATCGAGTTTTGAGAAATCCTGGTATCTCATCAAATCTAAACTTAGCATGCTGTCATCTTCCACGTGTAAGTGGTAACACAAACTCTGAGTTTTTTGTGTGTTTTTCATTAGGGGGGTTGTTTGTTTTGTTATAAGCTTCTTGACAGAAAGCCCATCCTATGAGATTTTCCTCAGAACAATGCAAAATTATACCAAGTTTGATTGCGCCGTTCAATACAGATAGTTACCAAAGTGGCAGGTGTGAGGAGCGCGGCTTTGAATTGAATACATGTGTCTGAAATAATATTTTGATGTTTCCTCCCATTGTATGCTATAGTCTATGTGACAGTGACACAGGCGGGCAGCATACAGATGAAGTGGAATCTTCAGATACTATTCTTATGTTTTCAGTACCATTTTCAGTTTCGATTGCTGATGTGAGATCAGACTTCAGCTTTCACTGGCCCGGTGCAGAGGTGGCGATGCTCCATATCCACTCAGAACCCCAGTCGCTGCTTGCCTTTAAAATGCATTCTGGGTTGGAGTATTAGCAGCTCTGATCTTATCAATATTTTCTGGTTTTGTGCAATGATTTAGCTTTTAACCCCAACCCCCAACTGCCCTTTCATGAGCATTTTCTACGAGGGAAGTGTCACCTTAGAAACATCCCACAACTTTTTATTTTGATTTGTTTTTTGAGAAAGGACTTCACTGTGTAGTGAAGCATGCTCTGTAGATCAGGCTGGCCTCGAACTCACAGAGATCCACCCACCTCTGCCTCCCCAGAGCTGGAATTGGAGGCGTGCACCACCACTGCTGTCATCCCACAACTTTAATGTTTTCAAGTCAAAGTCCCCTTGAATTTCCACTCTGCCCCATGTTGTGGGAAAGCATGGGTCCATATTTTGTTATCCAGCACATAAGCTAACTGGAAATGCACTTGGATCTATTGTAGAGCTTGGGGTTAGAATTTGCTTTATTCCTAATGCTGTCAAAGGAAATACAAGAAAAATGATTTCTGGCCTTAAGCAAGAGAGGAAAAAAATTCACACTTTGCTAAGGGTGTGTCAATAATCTTTGCCTTTTCAAAGAACTAACTCTTTGTTTTGTTATGATGCAAAAATTCTCCATAAACTATTTGCTTGTAAACTGAGGACGATAACACATTTAAAAGATTATACACTGTGATGAAGTTAGTTTTATTCCAAGGATGTAAGAAGTCATCTTTCCAGATGACTCGGGAGTTAAAAAGCACTGGCTGCTCTTCCAGAGGCTCTGGGTTCAATCCAGCACCTTCACAGCAGCTCACAACTGTCGGTAGCTGCAGTTCCAGAGGATCTGAAGCTCGTGGGCACTGCATGCATATGGCATACACACACACACACACACACACACACACACATGCCAGCAAAACACCCATACACATAAAACAATTTTTAAAAAACTGTTCAACATATACAAACCAATAAAGTAATATAGCACATAGTCGAACTAGAACCAGAGACAGAAATCACATGATCGTCTCAATAGATACAGGACAAACCTTTGACAAAATTTTACATCTCTATGATAAAAGCCCTGAAAAGCTAGTGGCAGAAGGATTGTATCTCAACATAACAAAAACCACGTGTGACAATCCTACAACCAGCTTTACACTGAATGGGGTAAAATGGAAGAACTGCCTCTAACATCAGGAACAGGCCAAGGTGTTCAATACTTCCACTCTTGCTTACTACAGTGTCTGAAGTCTCAGCAAGAGTCACAAGACAAAAGAAAGAAATCAAAGAAATACAAATAAAAAGGGAACAAACCAAATTACCATTTTTTTTCAGATAATATGATCCTATAGTTAAAAGACCCTGAAGATTCTACCAGAAAACTCTTAGGCCTGGTGACACTTTCAGTAGATCAGTGGAGTACAAAACTGACATAGAAAAACCAGTAGCTTTTCTATAGGCCAATAACAAACATACTCAGAAGGAAAACACCTCATTCACAATAGCTGCGAATAAATAAATAGAAACACTAGGAACAAACCTAACCAAGAAAGTGAAAACTCTCCTTAACAAAAGTTTTATATATAAAACACTGAAGAAAGAACTAGATGACCTAAAAGATGGAAAGAGCTTCCATGCTCGGGGACTGACAGAATTACTATTGTTCCAATCACCATGTTACTAAAAACAATCTGCAGACTCAGTTTAATCCTTAGTCAAGTTCTAATGGCATTCCTCACAGAACTTGAAGAAACAATTAGTTGTTTCTTAAATAAATCTTAAAATTCATATCAAAACACAGAAGACCCCAAATAACTAAACCAATTCTGAGCAAAAAGAGTAACACTGGAGGGACCACCATAACCTGATCTTAAATTATGCTAGAAAGCCATAGCAACAACAGTAGCCTAGTGCTAACTCAGAAAGAGGTGCTTAAATCAAGACCTTAGAACAGAGTGCCCGGAAGTAAGCCCACTCGGTCACAGATGCCTGATTCTTCTCGAAAGGCAGCCTCCTTAACAAAATAAATAAAGGAGAAAGATTTAGATACCCAAAATAAAATGAAATAAAATAACCCCCATAAATAATCTAATCAGTAAGTGGCCAAATGAGTTGGACAGTTCACAAGATGTATAAATGAGCAGTAAATATGTGAAAATTGTTAAATAACTCTTAGCCATCGGGGAAATGAAAATTAAAATCACTTTGACGTCCCACCTTACCCCATTCAAAATGGCTAACATCAAGAAAGTGAGAACAGTGGGTGCAGGAGAGAAAGGAAGCCTTATGCTGTTGATGAGAATGTAAATTAGTGCAGCCTCATTGGAAGTCAGCATGGAGATTCCGGAAAAAAAAAAAATCTAAACTAGAACCAGCAAGTGAGCCTACCATTCCACTTCTGGGAACGAACCCCACAGACTCTAAGTCAGCACACCTCAGAGGTACTTCCCATCTGTGTTTATTGCTGCAATACTCAAATAGCCAAGACATAGAATCAGCCTAGATGCCCATCAACAGATGAAGGGGCACACACACACACACACACACACACACACACGAATTGACCACTATAAAGAAGAAAGAAATTATGCCATTTGCAGGGAAATGCATGGAACTGGAAGTGATCATGATAAGAAATAAACCAGACTCAGTAAAACAAATATGAAAAGTTTTCTCTCTTGTAGAATCAAAATATTTTTGAAAGATGTGAGCAGAGGGGTGCTATTTGGGTGAAGGAGACCAGCAGGAGGGAAGCGGGATGAGAGAGGATGGTAGAGAGGTGAATGTGACTGAGGCACATTATAATGTCACAGCGAATCTCATTACCTTAGAGAGTTAACACATACTAATACTTCTAAAAATGAGGAAGAAATCAAATTCATTTAAAAAGTAATAGCCAGGGGCTGGAGAGATAGCTCAGAGGTTAAAAGCAACAAGTGCTCTTCCAGAGGACCTGGGCTCAGGTCCCAGCACACACATGGTGGCTCACAGCCATCTGTAACTCCAGTTCCAGGGGACCTGACACCTCTTCTGTGCTCCACAGGCACCAAACATGCAAGTGACACAAAGACAAACAAATGCCTGTCACACATAAAATAGATAAAAGAAATAAATGCTTAAAGTAACCCCAAAACCCTCAGCTCCTACCTCTAAACATAAGCCTCACTGCTGTCCCAGCGCTCCTGAAGACTTGCGACAACCGACTAGTCCAGCTTAAACATCCCACTCCCATCCCTGCACTGTAGATAACATGTTTCCACAGGAATGCAAAGGGAATGAAGGATGGAAAGACAGCAAGGCGTGGGTGATGAGGCATGCTGAGATGCAGGGAGGAATCCGAACGTAGCACGTAGAGACCAGCATGGAAGACAAGACTTTAAAGTAGTTAGTTTGATGGAGAGCTCACCTTTGAAGAATCAGTTTTGCTTGATCTTCAGAAATATGTAAACCCAGCATCTTGAGAGACTGGACAATTTCGGAAGGCTCGATTTTCCCTTCAAACAATGAAAACAGTGTAAGGTCAGACTCAGAATCTGAGAAGATTTCTGAATGACGAGAGTGAAAATAAGCATTTGGGTAAGCCAGTGACCTTCTTAAATGCATACTGTGGCATCAATACTCAAAATGTTCACAAATACCTTAAAAATGTGCACATGTTATTTGATTCATAAATTCTAGTGGATAAATAGTGCTATCCCTCCAAATAGAAGGCCAAAAGCTCCCATGGCCTTGTTGGGTGATGAGAATTAGAAGCAGCAGGAGAGAGCTCTAAATCCTGATCTCCTATGAGACAAACTCCATTAAACTAGAAATTGTTCGCTTAAAAGTACCCACATCCACATTTTAGTAGGCAGAGGGGCATTTACTAAGCATGGAGTCACGTGTGACCAAGTGAAAGAGAGCAAGAAATGAGGAAATTGAGCCAAAGAGCAGAGAATTATCTGAGAAATCTGGCAGTGAAGATAGACAGTTAGGACCGAAAAGCAATGGAAGAGAGAATAAATTAATACAAAGGCCATCTGAACACGTTAGAGATGGAACAAATCAGGAGAAAGGGAAAGAGAGAAAACAACGTACACCATAAACACAAGCACCCGAGTTCTTCCCTCAAGTGGCTCAAATACTCGTGAGGGTCCTGACAGGGCTGAAACCACTCAAAGTGAGAGGCTCTGCTACCACTCAATGTGGACAGCAAGCTCCTGGGGTGGGGGGGTGGTACACAAAGGACAGGGGGAAGGGAAGACGTCCTCTGGGAGAGGAACTAAAGAAGTGACAGTGCGAGGAAACTGGCAGAGGAATCTGGACGATGTTAGGGGGCAGAGGGGGCATTATTTCAGCAGTGAAGTACTTCGGATTTCTCCCAGCATTCCCCTGGGCCACACTCTTAAAGACTTAGTGGTGCACTGTGCAGCAGCCGTGTTCTGTAAAATTACTGCAGACACTGGATTAGCAAACATAATCCTGCAAGTGATTCAGGTACAGGTTCCTGGGAGATTCTATCACAGCCGTTCATCAGTTGATCTAAGGTTGTTTCCCATTTCTGTTCAGACACCTCATGACAGTGAACTCTTGGAAAACTTTTCTAGGAAATCTGCATTTCTGCATGGCACACGTCATGACTTTCTTGGACTTGAAGACACTAGCACCATGTATGGGGAACATTTTATAAACTAAAATTATCCACCAAACTATGTACAAAGATGCAAAACGCACAAACAAAACCAAACTTGAAAACGACAATTGCTTATAGTCTTCGAGCTAAAATAAAGAAGAATGTCACCTTGTGTTTTAAGAATCAAGAATGTCACTTTATCCTTATTATGTCTCAACTAGGAATGTCTATGTTCAGCGATTCCAAGTTTTTACTCTTCTGTGCATGGCCACAAGTAACTGGAACACATATCTTGAGACTACTTCTGAGGTTAAATTTTAGCAAGTAGTGATATCCACCAGTACAAAGTTCACAAATGATGAGAACATAAACTACATATGTTTAAGTTAAGGAATTCTGATAAATAAAAATATGAACCTATAATGATAAATTGTTTCAAAATATATATGAAGTAATAAGTAAAGGCAGAACTCTCTACATTTATGAAAAATGTATTGTTGAAATTTCATTTCTATTTCCTGTGGTTCAAGTCTAGTTTCCTAGAGTGGACAATGATGTGCACACCATTCATGCACTGGATGGCTGAGCACTAGTCATATAGCAGTTGGTCCTGAGATTGTCCCTCAGCTCCCAGATATTAGCGGGACAAGGACAACATTGTCTCTCACTGAACTGTAGAGGGTCCAGGCTGGGAGGAAAGTTTGCATGCAGGAAGGAGAGTCAATTTTAAAAACTGAATTTACCTGAGGATTGGACTCAGAGAGCTTGAGGGCAATATACACAGTGCAAGGTTTCCTGGAGGTTACAACCTCCACCTCCACCACACACTGAACCCTTAGCCATTGTGAACCATCAACAAAACCATCTAAAAGGTTTGATTATTTGAAGGAATTTGATTTTAAGTTAATGTTCAGTCTAAATCAGTAGATAGTACGTTATAACTGTCAATCCAAATAAGATCGTTGACTTTCTTTCTAAATAAAGTTTTATTTGAATACATCCATACAGTTTGCCTACATACTGTCTTTGGCTGAGATGCAGCCACAGCTCAGACTACATAGCCCACACAGTTAAAATATTTACAACCTAGATTTTTATTAAAAGTTTTTAAACCAACCCTTGAAAAGAATGATATTTTTTCCATTTATTGTTCAACTTCTTTCTTAAATAACAAGTTTGTGAATTGAACCATTCACTAGGCTGCGAAAGGTTTAGGGCTGCATTATAATCTTTGTAAATTCATTCTTCCTGTCAATGGTTGCCTCTGGACATGGAATCTGATGATTTTTATGCTGCTGGTTTTCTTCCTACTTACCTGGGACTCTATTCCCAAGATACTACTTTAAACAGAGAAAATGCCACCCCAGTCAGAAGGTACAGACTAATGTTGAACTACTCTCATTATTAGGATCAGAGACCATCTTTCCTAAATTAATCTTTCAAAGAGATTATAAAATGTAAGATATGTATATGAAGTTTTTATTTTATAATGCACAAGTCATGCCTCTATATGGAAAAATAAATACCTCTTATTGAAAGAACAAGTAGGTAATTATTATTTTTAAACCACAACTATAAGTTAGATCAGGATAATCTCAATAGTTAATTAACACTTTATGGCAATTTTCAATTCAGTAGAAAAAAACTATAAATTTTCTTCACTGAAAATATGGACTCGAGGCTGGAGAGATGACTCAGTGGTTAAGAGTGGTCAATGCTCTCACAGAGGACCCAAGTTCAGTTCCCAGCACACATGCTGGCTGGCTCAGAACCACCTGTAACTACCGCTCCAGGGGGTCTGCAGGCATCTGTACTTATGTGCACATAACCCTACACACACACACACACACACAGAGAGAGAGAGAGAGAGAGAGAGAGAGAGAGAGAGAGAGAGAACTAAAAGTAGAATAAAATCTTAAAAAACAAATGAATAAAAATATGAACTCCCATCACATTAATAAGTACTAACACAAATAACAGTCATCTGGAGAGATTAACTTTATCTTATCTTAGACTTGGAAAGTATAAAGGCAACTTTTCATAAGAAGTGATAACAGGACACACCATCACTATTCTTGTCCAAACTTTTAAATGCTAACTTCATTTTCTTCTCATGGTCTTTCAGGTATTTCATAAATTCTTCAAAGTCCAGCTTCCCATCTTTGTTGACATCGCCAGCAATGAAAATTTTCTACAGAAAAAGAGAGAGAGAGATTTTATCGTTGGCATGGGCTAAAGTACTGAACTAATTGTGTACAGGCTTCCAGTTTGGGCCAGATGTATTAGTATCCATTAAGGCATAGCTCTGCAGCCTTTCCTGTGGTTAAGATTCTCAGAGTTTCACAAGCAGTGGATGGTGTCAATTTGATCATTACACGAAGACTAGGGCTTCTCTTTTGAATTGTCTTGTAATTCCCTCTGTGGGAATAAAGACACAAAGCAGGGCCATCTCTTCCGAACTTGCTGCCGTCTTCATCTGTGTTTTATGTAGACCCCAAGATGGGGCAGAGCACAGGAAACTTTGTAGTGAGAAGGGAGAGGTTTGGCATGTGAAAGGATGGAAACAGGCTGGCTAGCCAGGAGCAGAGGGTCCAGGGTGGTTGTATGGAGAGGCATAACTCTCTTTCGTTAATCCCAAAGTGAAAATGGAAATCAAAATTAGGAGAACTGTCAGTGTGATTAATCAAGTCCTGGCCATTTGGGGAGCGGCTTTTACAGGAGCTACTGTGCAAATTCCTGGGCTGTCTCTAGAAACATCAACTGTCTCCCTCCAAGCCTGTCAGTTGTAAGGACCAGGTTTCCTGGCTGTATGTGCTGAATCAATGTCTATTTTTATTTATGGCCTTGCCATTATCTGTTTGTATATTCAGTCCCTCCCACTTACAGAATAACAAAAGGAAGTTATCGCTTCAAATTTATTATTTTTCATAATAAAAAGGTATCTTTTGCACCTCACACTATACAATGTAAATTTCTCTTTTAAAAGGTTAATTGAATTCTCAGTCCATATGAGTGAAATTCCTTCTACAGACATAAGAGAACCCACACATTTGAACTTCTTAGATGTGACCTTTACCTGAGGGAAAAGTCCAAGAGTTCTTTTAAAATAGAATGTTTCGTGTGGTTGGTGCAGAGCCCTGGGGAATGACTCTCCCTTAATTTTGATAAGTGAATGCTCATATATAATGAATGGATCTGCAAAGCCTCACACCTTTTGCCAAAAAGTTTTGCAGGAAAATAAAATGTTGAAAAGGAATGAGTGGGTTTCAAAAAACTTAGCTTGTTTATGGCAAAATCCAGGATTCCTTCTGAAAGGCTAATTGATATCAAATGAGCAAATACACATCATGTTTTGAAAGAAGAGGGACCAGGGCTCCAACATCCACCTCCATGTGGGAGATTTCCAACTCTTGAAGTTCCCACCATTAAGATCCACCTCTTAGCCGGGCGGTGGTAGCTCATGCCTTTAATCCCAGCACTTGGGAGGCAGAGGCAGGTGGATCTTTGTGAGTTCGAGGCCAGCCTGGTATACAGAGCGAGATCCAGGAAAGGTGCAAAGCTACACAAAGAAACCCTGTCTCGAAAAACCAAAAAAAAAAAAAAAAAGATCCACCTCTTAGAAGTTGCAGCACCACCCCCAATAGAATCACTGGCAGAGTGCCAAGTCATTAAAAGGAACACCTTTGAGAAACACTTATCCCAACCACAGCAAAAGACAAAGCAACCACAATGCAGTGCTTGCCATATAGAATCAACTTTAAAGACAACTGGTTGACCAATGGAAAGCTTAAAGACTCCAAAAGTCCACACGGCTAATAGGATGAGGATGACTCTTAGGAAGTTCACCCCCTTAGGAACAGAAACAAAACATAATTGTTCCCAACCACCACTGAGCCCCCAAACACATGTGGACTTAATGTTGTGGTTCTCTAAACCCATGACACATCTTGGGCCCATACACTGTGGTGGTTTGAACAAGGATGACCTCCATTGGCTCATGTATTTGAATGCTTGGTCCACACTGTTTGGGAAGGATTAGGAGGTGTGGCCTTGTTGGAGGTGCATCACTGAGAGAGGGCTTTGAGGTTTCAAGAGCTTATACAATTCCCAGCTAATTCTCTCCCCCTGCCTCCAACTTGTGGATAAGATGTAAACTCTCAGCTACTTCTCCAGTTCCTGGCTATCTGCCTGCTGCCCTGTTTCCTACCATAATGGTCATGGTTTCACACTCTGAAACTGTAAGCAAGCCCCCGATTAAATGCTTTTATAAGTTGCCTTAGTGTCTCTTCACAGCAGTAGAAAAGTAACTAAGACATGTCAAAGCTACTAATCTAGGCCTCTGGTGACATGTGAGAACACTGAACAGGTTGACCCCCTAAAACAGAACCTTAGCCAACAGCAAAAGCAATCAGAAGTTGGAAATTTGATTATAGCCACAAGGAAAACTGAGAAATATTCTTGAGGATATTAGCTGTGAGGATGACCTTGAACTTCTAATCACCCTGCCTCCACATCTTCTGTGCTGGGATTAGAGGCCTGCACCACCACAACAGTGGATACTATACGATACAATACGATACGATACGACACGGTATTGGTGACCTAATCGAGCACTCTACCTGCTACCTACATCCCTGGTCCCTGGATTATTCTTAATAAACATAAGCAGTGCTAAGCCAGCAGCACCTCAAAGGACCCAGGTCAAGTTTGGGAACGTATGAATTTGGCTTCATTCTGCTTCAGGAAGCCTCTCTAGAGGTCCTGGCCCGGACATCAATCTGAGCTTCGTGAAGCCCACCTGGTCATCCTCCAGAGATTGCTTGATCCCTAAATCCTCCAGGCCTTCCTGAAATTCAAAGATGTCCAAAGCTCCATCTTCATCATGGTCCAGATACCAAAAAAGGTCTTCATAGAGGGAATCCATCTGCAATGTCTCCTGCGGCCAGCGTGACCCCTGCTGTGGCCCTCTGAGTCCCCCAGGGGCAGAAGTCCCCAGGACAGGACAAAGAAGATGTCTGTTCCAGATGAGAGGAGCCAAAGGCAAAGCATCTGCAGGGGTTACCGCACTGGAAGGAGAGAGCTTCATTCTAACCGTCCTGGGACTGCAGGGGCCACGTGCAGGGCAAGAACCACTGAGCTACTTCTGGAGAGGGATTCCGCCCCCAAGACCGCTGCCCAGAGACCCTGCCTCCACGCTAAGTTCAACAGCAGCCAAGACAGAACCAGCCATGCCCCGCCACAACTTCCAGAGACCCCGGCACAAGACTAACAAGGAAGTTTGTGTTTTGTTTTGTTTTATAAAAATGCGAGAGCAGAGCGGAACTGGGCTACTGCTCTGTACTCTGCTAATAGTAGAGGTCACCTGACCACTTTCGGAAGACTGTGTGTGGTTTGCGGCTTGTTATTGTTTTCTGGGGTGCTGGGGGAAAGGAATATGTTGGAAACACGTGCACGTGCTAGAAAATCTCCAATCGCTCCACCACGGAGCTCCGGGTTCGGTCTAAGCCAACCATTTTGTCAATAGGCAGATTGCACCTGCCCAGGAATCCTCTTTTTAGGGGTGAACCGCACCAGACAGGCCGTCATAAAGACTGAAAACAAAGAGAAAATAGCCCGTGTGGACCTTTTCTTCTGTGCTCCCTCTATCTCCACCTCCCATCCCTGGTTTTTTATCTTTTATTTTCACCCACTATCCATAGTCACTCTGGGGGCAAAATCGCTCCATCTGGACACCTCTTGAGAGGCACTCAGAGGATAATCCCCAAATGGCCAGACGTTAAGGCAGCTGGACTCCAATGAGAAGGCAGAGGATACTGTTATTAGTATCTGTGGCTTTTTAATGCTCACCCTCCAGAGGCATGGGAAGCCCTGAACCCCTTATTCGTGTACCTGTGGCCCCTCATGCAGCTTCAACACAAGTGCGGAAGTGCCGTTCCACAGGAAAACTCCCTGCTTTTACATGACTTACTTTTCAAACTGAATCATTTTAAAAACGAAAAAAGGAAGTTGAATGTCGCCCAGTGAGATGGCCCACGTCTGACACTTGAGGGTCAGATAGAAGGCTCCTGAATGCGAGGCCAGCCTGAGCTAAAGCATGATGAAACCTTCGCTCAAAAAATAAATGAATAAATAAACATTTTAATTAGACATTAAAATTCATAAAGAGAATTTGATTCTACCATTCCCCATTAGCTTTGGCCCTATACCTCTCATCACAGTGAGTGCTGAGAGCAAGACAAAGGCCATCACAAATCCTAGACAGACTCCCTCAAGGAGAAAGCTGCACCACAGTTAAACATAGGTACTGCCATAAACTGTGCAACAGACACTTTCCCAAGAGCTGTTGAGCAGCTCACAGGTAAGGCTGTTTCACAAAACCTGTTGTGGCCCAATCATGAATGAATTATCCCACAAAAGAGGATTTTATTTTACTTTTTTAGATGTCTTTATTTTATGTGTATGAGTGTTTTGCCTGCTTGTGCATTTATGTGCATTTCATGTGTGCTGGTGCTGCAGAAGGTCAGTAAAGGGCACCGAGCCCCTGGAACTGGTGTTATGGATGGTTGTGAGCCATGATGGTCTGAGGAACAGGGGACAGTGTTTTGTCACTATTAATTCCCACAAATTCTAATTTTTCCACTTTTAATGTCATTGTATTCTCCTCTGCCCTCACCCATCTCTCCTTCTGCACCCTCTTTCTAGCTTTTTGTTTTGTTTTTAAGTCAAAGATTATACTAGAACATTTTAAAAGATAGCCCCCAAATTTGGGTATTATCAGAAATACTCTGATGAAAATAAGACACAATTAGGACATTGGAGATGGAGGAAATAATCTGAAATTTAATGTTTTGACACAGAAGTCATGAGTAACACAATGGTGAAGAAGAGTCGAGGAACTTAGGTGGAAGTCTGTTCATACACTTATGCTTTGAAGACTTCGAAACAGTACAGCATCCTCTACTTCTGAAATTTGGACTTACAAATAAAGCAATACAAAATAATAAAGGGAAGTATGCCCGGGGTAAATTTACATTTTGGGGTTCTTTCTTTGGTCCACACTTATTTTGTGGCAATATTATATGAGTATATGGAAGAGAGAGAGGGTATGGGGCTGGAGAGAATCAGGTGTTCCTGAACCCAGGTTCATGCTAGCAATTCAAATAAATGTGCTCAGTTAGCTTGAGAACTTCCAGGCAGTTTTAAGACTAAGCTGTTTGCTATAATGTCACAGGCAGAGCTCCTACGGTGACTTTCTTAGGGTACACTAGATTCATAGAAGCCTGGGACCTTTGAAGCTAAGAAGATTGCTGTATGGACAAAATATTTGGATCACTCAGCTTCTGTGCGGCTGTTAACTTACCTTATGTACGGGTATCCAGAAGTAGGGCTTTCCTGAGTAATTAGTTCCTGAGAGTGGAGCCCTCATGAATGCGATCAGTGCCCTTGTAAGAGTCAGTAGACCTCACTTGCTTCTTCAACCATATGAAGATGGCTCGTAGACAGAACTTTTAATAAAAGCACATGTGAATGGCTACAGGCTTATGGAAAGGTACCTTTAAGATACACCCTAGCACATGGCTCAGTGCTTTCTGTAGAAGTACCCTGTGTTTGGACCCCCAGTGTCATGTAGAAAGCTAGGCATGGTGGCATGCTTCTGTAATACCAGCACTGGAAATTCAGAAATAGGAAGATTCCAGGGTCTCAGTGCCTGGTCAGTGTAGTCAAGTAATGAGCTCTAGGATCTGTGAAAGCCATGCTCAAAAGAGAAGGTGAGGCACAGTAGAGGAAGATAGCCGACATTGACCTCTGGCCTCCATACACGTTTGCAGAAGTGTGCACATGTGCACACACACCTTCACACATATTAAAAGATGTGCTGTCACATGTACTAGATGACAAACCTCTTGGGGACTCAATGTCAAGAACAGTTCAATAGGGTAAACTGATCTCAGGGATCATCTAGGTCCTCTATTCTATAACTTTTCATTTTTTTCTTTAAAAAAAGGACATTTTATGTTTTCATAATCACAGATGGAATAGGATTGAATGCAAAAACAGAAGTTTAGCAATGTTTATTGCTTTGCTTCAATTTTTTCAGGTTTTAACTCCATTTAGAGAATTACAATTTTTCTTTGAAGAATGGAGATGTTAGGTTAATGTTCCCCCTTGTTGTGATGCTGGGGATCTAACCCAAGCCTTCACACACACACACACACACACACACACACACACACACACACACACACAC
>CABHPQ010153581.1:16281-26567 GCA_902168405.1 Peromyscus aztecus | reverse complement strand
CCGTCTACAGACCTCCCCTGCCAGCTCTTTCACCCCCACAGCATCCTGGGAGGCCCATTCCCCAGAGCCATCCGTGCGGGTACCTTGGTCTGGATGGCCTGCTGAGGGAAGCCACTCATGGCATTGATGAGCCAGCCCTCCAAGCTCTTGGCGAAGTTCCTGATGGCCTGCGTCAGGGAACCTGGGGGCGGGGGCGTAAACCAGAGGCTCATGGTGAGGGGGTGGCAGCACTTGCCCCATGGGGTCTACCGGATGCCATGCGGACGATGCCAGCACAGGCGGAAGTCCCATGGAGAGACCAGCGGCAGCCTGAGGGTGACTGGGGCCCTGGACACCTGGGGAGGAGGTGCCGGGTAAGAGTGGAGACCAGACATTTGTCCTCTGCTCCAAGGAGACACTGGGCCCTGTCTGGGACACATACGGCCGTCACAGTGATGGAGCTCCTGGCATGGAGACCAGGGACACTTGCCCAGCACCTGGCATTGCCTGGGCTGCCCCACAATCAAGACGCACATGTCACCAGTACCACAGCATCGGGGTCAGACACACACACACATGTACATGCACAGGCACACTCATACAGATATGCACACATGCACACACGTACACACAAAGTGTATTCTGTCAACATCCAAATTTATTTTATGCTGACTTGCTGTAAGAAGAAAATTGGACTTTCTGTTTTTGTTTTTGGAGATGGTCTCTCTAATGGCTGTCCTGGACCTCGCTCTGTAGACCAGGCTGGTCTCGAAGGCAGAGATCCTCCTGCCTCTGCCTCCTGAGATGGGATAACAGGTGTGTGCCACCATGCCTGGATAACCGGGCAGTTTATATTTTCACTTTTCTTTTGATTTTTATTTTCAGACTGTTTTTAAAGAAAATGTATTTCAACATCATTGTTTTCCTGAGATGCAGAATGCCACCCTGGCCAGTCCCCCAGGCATGAGGCCATGCAGGAGAGGTCACGGTTGTGCTGTTTCTAACTTCTGGCAGGAAGCCCCCTAGTGCACTTAAGAAGGTCCAGCCTGGCCTCATATTAACAGCCCCACATACACACAACCCGCTGCAGGAAAGGCGCGTGAGGCTGAAGCTGGACTCCCTGCCCACTCTGGGGTTGAGGGCACTGAGCTGGGAAGGGCCTGGGCGGGTCCAAGGCCATCTGGGCTCATGGGTGATGCCCTCTCTAATGGGCCAGTCTTAGCCATTTCTCCTAGCAAACATCCCTGGTGCCCATAGTAGCCTGGCATGCCCTTGAAACTGAGGTGGCCACAATGGCTTTCCTAATAGGTGACTCTTGGCCGTCCTTGCCTGCCCTCCAGGGAACCTTCTGGAAGGCCTGGCACATGCTCCAGCCAGCTCTCAGCACCCTGCTGCCTGGCAGAGAGCTCTCTGGGGTCAGGAAGGGGGTGGAGTTGGCAAGTGAGCGGTACCACAGGGCTGAGTGGTGGCTGGGGGGTGGGGGGGGCGGGCCTTGGGAGGGGCAGCTTACTGGGGACGGGCCGCAACACATCCGGGATAAGGGTCTCCACCAGCGCCTGGTACAGGATATGGTCACAGCTGCGCATCCACTGCAGGATTGGCTCGCATCTACACAGAGAGATGAGCTTGTCCTTGGGGAGGAGGGTGACTTCTGGCTCTTCGTCGCTGTGGGAGGGGGAGGGGCACAGTGAGCCCACGGTGATGGCAGGGACCACAGAGCACAGAGGGGAGCAGGCTCAATCAGGCTTGGCTCGGGGCTCCAAGGAGCAGCACTATCCCCATCTGCCTGTGGCTCAGGTAATGCATGTCACTGCAGTTACCGGACCAGGTCACAACTCAGTAGCCCAGTTCCATTATCTTGACTCTCAGGAACCCGAGGCAGGAGGATGACAAAGCCATGCCCAGTCTGGGCTACAGCAGGAGACCTGGGGCCTCGCTCAGGGGAAGAGGCCCTGCCCAGCACGTGCAAAGGCCCTGGGTCCCCAGGACTGCAGCGCAACAGGGTGCTGGGGAGGAAGGTGGTTCAGGGTGCGTGAGAGAGAGAGGGATATTTACACAGCGTCTCCAGCAGCTTAGACACGTGCAAGGTGTCAGGAGATTGGCTCGGGGCTGAATTGGGGAACATATGGGCTGAGTCTGCCCAGTCCTGGGTGGGGTTGGGGTGTCACCTGGCAGGCAGCGAGGCACGTCCATCACTAGAGGTAGCCTTGCAGTTCCAAAAGGACAACCACAGCTTCTCGATGTACTGAAACTGGAGGTTCATGACGACGTCTAAGGTGGCCTAGGAGCAGAACAGCCTGTCAGGGGTGAGGTCCAGTCACGTGCCTGGTGGTGTGGGCAGTTGTGGGGTTTTCTAAGGTCCCCAGAGGGGCTAGCGAAGAGAGAATGGGCAGAGGCAGTGCCCAGGGACAGGGACCTGTGGGGGACACGGATCTGGCAGTGGTGTATGGGAACTGCAGGTGGGGGCTGGGTCTGGCCGAGTAGGGCGTCACCTCACAGTGCCTGCGATACACCAGCTGCAGGGTCTTCACATCATGAAGGGTGACACTCTCCTGCAGCAGCGCACTGCCTAGGTCAGGTGCCGGGAACTCTGGGAAGACGTGGGACACATCTGAGAAGAGACGACACACACAGGTCACACATGCAGGCTCCAGGGTCCACAGGCACAGGGCAGTCCTGGTACTGTGGCCACATGGTGACCTCAGTGTCAGCCAGCTCCTCAGGGTTTATCTGGACGAGGCAGAGCCGTGTCTCAGCTGTCACCTAAGCAGACACAGGCGGGGCTGGGTTCTGGCTAGAGCACGTGCTGTGGTGCCCGAGGCCCTGGGTCCCACCCGTAGTACCAGAGACCTGTCGCCCCAGCACTGGGGAGGACCAGGAGTTCACAGTCAGCCTGGGCTACGGGAGGGTCACTAACATTCAAATATTAGTCTGGGCGCACGACGATCATTCTGGAATCCCAGAGATGTCAGAAGGTTCATTTAGAAACGTCTACAAGGCGGAGCAGGTCCCACGCTCACCTATGTATTGCTGGTGATGCTGGCCCTGAGTGGCCATGGCCTGCTCGGGTGTGCTGTGCAGGTTGCTGTGGGTGCCGCTGTCCCCAAGGCTGTCTGACTTCTGGACTGGCCGGTACCTGGCAGGGGACATATGTGCCACCATGAGGCCTCAGCAGCACTGTCTGGGACGGTTCTGGGGAGCACGGAGGACTCTGTGTGCAGGCATGTGCACGTGGGTGTTACGTCATTTTAACAGTGGTCAAAAGTACTCTTTCTCTCCCAGTGCTGGGAATCGAACCTGTGGAAAGTGTCCTGCACCCAGACAGACCTCAGCCCAGGAGCAGTGCTGCTGAGCATCAGGCTCAGGGCAGGAAGCCCTCACACAGCTGTCCCCACCATCCAGCTCCAGAAATAGCTGACCCCCTGCCCCACTTTATGTCTCTGTGATTCTGTGGCTCCAGGGACCTCCTGGGAGGAGACCTGCCCTGAGTCCTGTGTCTGACTCATGTGACCAAGCATTGTGTCCATCCAAGTTGGAGACTTCAGAATGTCCGTCATTTTCCTGACTGAATGGTATTCTAGCGTTGGACAGACTCACTTGTGTTGAAGTCACCTATAACACATGTATCTATGTTTCCATGCTGTTCTCCCTGTGGAGACTGGAGACCCTCGACACAGATCCTGGATGTTTCATTACTGTGTGGAGATTCTGACTTTTGATTTACTTTGGGCTCTGCCTACTAGAGACACCATGTAGGTGCACGGCAGGAAACACACACAGCCTCTTTGACTCTGAGGGAGAGCTGGCTGTGAGTCACCCAAGGGCAGTGAGTTGCGGCCTCCTGGGGGAGGGAGAAGGTACCTCTGACGCATGAGCAACATCTGAGGTGCACAAGCTACCTGAGATGTCCCTTGACAAGGGTGAAGGCTTGCTCCTATCTACTGGTTCTGGAAGGAACCAATGAGGGGCTGGGGGCGTGGTCAGGGTGGAGCCCGGCCTAGAATCCCTCAGTGAGGGACTGGGGGCGTGGTCAGGGTGGAGCCCTGCCTAGAATCCCCCAGTGAGGGGGTGGGGAACATAGTCAGGGGTGGAGCCCCTGCCTAGAATATTTGAGATCCTTAGCAACTCAATTAAAAAAAAACAAGATAATTAGGATCTGTGGTTCCAATTACATGGTCTTCTAGAAAAAATTGGAAATATAGACACCCAAAAATAAAATAAATGAAAACAATAGAAAAATTAGTACTGCCAAGGACTGGGTGAGAGAGAGGCACAGGTGGAGGACAGGGGATGTTTAGGCAATAAAATTCCCTCATCCGACACCACGTGTCACTGTGTATCTGTCCAAACACACAGGAGGCAGAGCAGAAGACTCACGGAATGTCTTGTCTTGCCTGTCATATTTGGGGGACACTGTGGCAGCATCCTAGGTCTGGGGCTGCAGGTCCCGGCAGCATGGCTGGTGTCCCTCACCTGGGCTTCTGGTGTGTGGGCTGCTGCCTCATGGCCATGTACTGTGTGTCTTCCTGCAATCGGTTCAGAGGGGAGTCCGGCTTCAGGCGGATCCCATAGTAATGGTACTTCGAGTTGCCCCTGGAAAGGAAACAACATGGGGACATCCTCCGTAGGTCTGGCTGCGCTAGTTTGGTGCTCATGGGGACGGTCCACACACAGCAGCCTCACTTCAGTATAATAAAGGCTCACAATGAGAAAATGAGGCCACCTTTGTCCAGCCCAGATCTGCCTGCTTATTATAATTGTGATTGATAATTCTTTCCCAATCTCCCTCAAACCCCTGTTTCACAGCTGGCCTGGAAGGCACTGTAGCCCAGGAACTTGCCTGCAAGTCCTGAGTGCTGGTGACAGATGTGCTTCACCATGCTAGGATCAAAAGCCCCATTTTGGAAAACAGCACATCTTAGGGAGTAACCAGGAGGAGGAGGAAGAGGAGGAGGAGGTGACCCTGCCATGCTCAGGGGACCACACACAGACAGATGAGCCCCAGTCTGGAAGCTGGACTTCATGGCAGAGGTGGCTGTCCTCTGTCACTGCCCCCCAATGCCATCCTCCTCATCTGTTCTCAGGAGAACCCGCAGTTGCTGAAAGTTGCTGATCTCTTGATCACTGCTGCTAGCACACAGTGATCCAATGCCAGTGACTGTCCAGCACGCTGGTGACGCAGGCTGGCTGTCACAGCACTTGGGAGGGCGAGGCAGAAGGTTCACCAGCACCCAAGGCCCTGGATCCATCCCTACCACATCTGTCACCCAGCATTCAGGAGGTGGAGGCAGGAGGGGAAACCATCCAACATCATTACATCATGGTGAGCCAGGGCTGCAAGAGACTTGTCTCAAAAAATAAAAATAAAAACGCTTGCTGTTCAGGGGAATTTCAAGTGGATAAAAAATGAAATGAGCCCGGTATGGTGGCGCACACCTTTTATCCCAGCACTCAGTAGAGAGAGGTGGGTGGGTTCAAGGCCAGCCTGGGCTACATAGTGAGATCCTGTCTTAAAACTCAAAACAAACAAAACAAAACCCCACCAACAACAAAATTTACAAAATGAGAGTGAAGCCCATCTCTTCCTAGAGCCTGCCCACTCACACTCGGGGCAGCTGGTCTCTGACACAGGGAGAGGGAAGGTGAGGCTGGCACGAGATGCGGGGAGCCCTGGCTGCTGTCACCCACCTGGTCCCCAGGCGCCGCGTGCGCAGGCCCATGAACACGGAGCGGATGAGCTTGCCGAAGGACGCGGCGTTGACGGGCTCCAGCTTGTGCTCCTGGCAGTGGCGCAGGTAGTGGTTGTAGAGGGAGCTGCGGGGCAGGCTCACGCCTTCCGCTGTCTCGTAATTATCCAGAAGCCACTGGAGCTGGAGGACAGACGGGCATCAAAGGCCTGGAGTCCCAGGACAGTGGTTCACTTCCCTGTGCTGCAAGGGCAGTGACAGCCACCTGTGTGGTACTCATGTCTGTCCCCTGAACACACATGCCAATCACTTCCATCCGTCTATTTACCCATCCATCCATCCATCCATCCACCCATCCATCCATCCTCCCACCCACCCACCCACCCACCCATCCATTTAACCAACCAACCAACCAACCAACCAACCAACCATTTGTCCACCTATCCACTTGTCAACCCACCCATCCATCCATGCATCCACCCATCAATGCATGCATCCATCCACTCATTGCTTTCATCCAAGTACACTTTGGCCTCTGTGTTCCCTGACTTATTTTATGAGCCCCCATGTGATGGAGACAGATCAGGCTACGTCTCCAGGCTGAAACACAGCACATAGCAACACATACCTGGGAACACCAAAGTCTCCTAAACCTACACCACCGTGACAGATTTTATACAGAGACACGACAGTGGACATGGAGTCTTGTGCTCTGTCCACAGGTCACTGATGGCCTGCTATCCCAACCCCCAAAGTCAGAGGGCTCTGGGTAGAACCCAGACACCCAGGAAGGCTCTAAGAGTCAGCAAAAGGTGCAGGCTGAGGCTGTGTACAGAGGCCATGGCTTAGGGAGGTGCCGAGAATCTACCACCTGCTCCCTGTGGGTGCTGCCACCCTCCTGTCTTGATTCTGTCCCAGAGGTCAGTCATGTGACCTGACCCAGTGGCTGCCCTGTGACTAGGTGTGAGCTATGATGCTGGCAAGGAGGCTGAGTCCCTCTACACGTGAGGCTACAGTGGCTTGTGAATGGTGTCTGCTGCCCATCCAGCCCCTCCTAACCTGGTGTCTCTTGTGCCCATGCTTGTGCATTCCCTGGGAACAGGCTACATGGCCGGGTCCCTCCTTCCTCATCCTGGGGACATGCTCAGTGTAGATCAGAAAGCCGGGTCAAAAGGCTGTCCTGAGGACACAGCAGAGGCTCCAAACAAAAATGCAGATGCCACACTTAGGGTCACTGGCTGAGTGGGCAGAAGGCTGGGTGCCATGCTGTGTTTGGAGAAGGTCCAGGCATGTTTTTCTGGCACCACAGGACCAAGAGCTGGCTCTCTAGAGATGGCAGGCCACAGCCCGGGAGAGGTGGAGGGCTGGCTCTACCTCTGGGCAAACCAGGTGGGCTTCAAGGGGTTGAGTAGGGGTTGGCCGCCAACACTGCTGACTGATCAGGGGTATGTGGATCTCTGAGCACTGAGTTAGGGCCTTCCGGCCATCCTGCCGCCCTGCTCACCCAGGCCCACAACCACACCCAACCCTCCTCTCAGGAGCCCATCATGGCTGGTGCTGGCCAGGGTGCCAGCCCCTCAGCTGTGCTGTGACTCAGGAGCAGACATCCCCGCTGTCTGCACCATGCAGGTACTGTGCACCAGCTATCCCCAGCACCCTAGAGAACAGGCTCTTGTCCTTATTCTCCCAACTGGGCGACAGGTGACAATTTAAACAAGAAAGCAGGCACATGCCTCTGATCCCCTAACTCGGGAGGCTGAGGCAGGAGGATTGAGACTTGGGGACAGAGTGCTAGGGGTCTGACTTCCTCCTGGTGCCTAACAGTTTGCCTTCATTGCCCCTTCTGACCGGCTGGGGGCAGCGTCCTTTTCTTCTCTCATCCTGCTGCAGAACTCAGTCAGTTCCGGCCATCCGTGGGCCTCCACTCGATAGAACACAGAACCACTGGGCCGATGCCCCAGTGCTGAGTCATGGGGTCATTCCACTCCTCGGGGAGCGTGATCCAGCCCTGTGTGCTGCACAGGGATCCAGCAAGAACTTGGCTCTCACACACCAGGGTCCCTTGGACCCTTGAATTCCTCACAGCTCTGTGAGGCAGGGGTAGAGCTGGGGTTGTTCATGCTGGTGCCCCAGGACCTTCACACGACACGTCAGGACCAAAGCTGAGAGTAAGGAGTCCTGGAGAGGAGGAGACACTTGTCCACCGGAGCCTGCAGGGAGGCTCTGGGATGAAGGCTGCGGGTGTCCCTTTGTCACCTGACCCCAGATCTTTCCTGAAGGCTGGAGAGCTTCTGTGGTGTGGGAGGAGAAGAGCCGGAGGGAGAGCAGGGCGATGGGAGGGGCTCAGGGTCGCTGGGTCGGGAGGTCAGGTCTAGTTCTGGGGCCTGGCTGAGAGTGAGGGCAGCCTAGCAGGATGGCTCAGCCAGCTAAGGAGCTGGTCTCTGGGACCCTCACTGGGGAAGGAAGAACCGACCGACTCCCGCAAACTGTCCTCTGAGCTCTGCACGCACACTGAAGCACTCTCAGGCCCTCACCAACAAAGAGCGATCGTTTTAAAGGGTGAAGGTGCCATGGGGCTGGGGTCCGAGACAGCAGTGCTAACTTGGGCCCTTGAAGCCACAGCACTGGGGTGGGTAGACACGTCACCACTGCCACGCGACAGAGTCCAACAAGGCACTGCGCTGGCTGGCTTTTGTCAACTTGACCCCAACCTTGACTTATCTGGGAAGAGGGACCCTCACCTGAGGGACTGCCCCCACCAGATTGGCCTGTGGGACATTTTCTTAATTAGTGATTGATGGGGAGGGCCAGTCCACTGTGGTGGTGCCGTCCCTGGGCTGCTGGTCCTGGGTTCTATAAGAAAGCAGGCTGAGCAAGCCATGAGGGAGCAAGCCAGTAAGCAGCACCCTCCATGGCGTCTGCATCAGCTCCTGCCTCCAGGTTCTAGCCCTACTCCCTGGATGATAGAGCATGACCTGGGGGTCAGACAATGAAACAAACCCTCTCCTCCCCAGCTTGTTTTTGGTCATGATCTTTATTACAGCAACAGGGACCTGACTACAGCACCGCTGTGGTAGGGTCCGCAAGAGCCACCAATGGCCACGTGCTACTGGGAGGTGGTGGAGCCTTCAGGGGCAGGGCTGGTCGAGAGGACTATGAGTGGCAGCTGCTTCTTCCTCTCTATTTTGGCACTTATGGTGAGTGTCTGGGCCTCATCTGCCACATACTCCCGCACTGTGTCCTGTCTGTGTGGCCTGGTCCCAGCTGGCTGTGGATCCTCGGATGTTTGTCACAGTATCGGACGGACAGTTGGCCACTGTGAGCACCTCCCATAGCAATGCCAGATCATTTCTGCATCTCAGATTCAAAACAGAACGTCACATCTTTCCAATTTAACACTCTGGCCTGGTGGTAAGGAAGAGCCGAGTGGCACTTTGTAGACAGTCAGGTACAGTGTGGCCCTGCAGGAGTCCTGGGCTGGAGAAGCACAGGCTCAGTCTCCGGTGGAGCTATTGCCTTCCTGGAGCCTCTGGCCCCTGTGCTGCTCCAGCCCGGATGGGTGGTCAGATGGGTGGCCGTTCCCAGCAGTTGCTATAGTGACAGCTGGAGAGGGAGCTGTGAGTCCTCCTAGGGGCCCTTCTCTCCACTAGACCTGCTCCAGCTCTCTGCTCTCTAAACCAACTGTGGAGATGACGGGGCTGAGGTCCCCTCACGGCCGCATGGGGAGACGCATGGCTCCATCGTGGTGGCTAGGTCATACCGAGGCCACCAGGGACATGGCCATGCTAGACACCGAGCCCCAGGACCCTCTGTCTCCAGTTGGAAGCATCAAGAGCTAGCGTGAAGCTGTGATGTCCTAACCCTCCAGAAAGCCCTACCAAGAGCCACAGTGGCCACAGACAGCCCTGGGGACAGCGGCGGCCACCAGCAGCTCTCTCCTCTCCCTCTCAGGCTCTGTCATCGGCCAAGACAAGAAGCTGTGTGCTCTCTCTCGCTGGCAGTTTCTGTAAAGATCTGATCTCTATTTCCCGTGCTCCTACGTCACCAAAGCCCCGAAGGCCAGGAGAGTATTCACCTTGGTAAACACTAGGGGGAGCAGTCTGGGGTCCATCTGTTGACACACAGGTTAGAAAGCAAGCAAGCTCCCTGCAGCCCTCAGTGAGCACCCTGCGTTCTGAATGTCCCACAGACACAACGACTTGGGGGCTCCGCAGGCTGAGGTGGTCCATTTGCCTTTAGCCCCAGCCTGGGGCCAATCCCAGGCTTCCCCTCACAGTGTGACCTGGGTGGTGTGTGGCCCTTCCCTCCAACACACCAGAGGCTCCTCCCTTGGGTTCTGTCCCCAGGACACTGTCTAGCAGCGGAGGGTGCTGCTCATCCTGGAGGGGTTGGGCCCTGGTGGGAGGAAGCGTCCCTGTCATTACCTCCTGTCACATGCTGTCTGAGACAGCACCAACCTTGCAAGCCCTCAAGGCTTCTAGACTTTTCTCTAGATCAATGTCTATTCCTTTCCCCAGAGAGTCAGCCTCCCACAACAGTCCACTGTGAACCTGGGCCAGCAAGAAGGTATTGTGTGTGTGTGTGTGTGTGTGTGTGTGTGTGTGTGTGTGTGTGTGTGTG
>CABHPQ010153579.1:0-22891 GCA_902168405.1 Peromyscus aztecus | reverse complement strand
CTAGAAAAACACTCTGCCAACTGAGCTACATTCCCTTGCCCCAGAACTTAGGAAGTTGTATTGTCTGACCTCTAAAGATTTACTTGCCTAATGGCTAAAGTACTTCCTCTTCTGCTAGCACCATAACTCTATCTGGCATGCTCTGCCTCCACTTTTTTTGCCTGGGACATACGCACTCACTCAGCTTTCAGATCTTGTTTCTTCAACCTCCCCTGGGAACTGTCCCTGACCTACTGGGCCAGGCTTACTGCCTCCATAGCATTGCCTGCTTTCTCTTAACTCTCCTCTTACAAGGTCATAGTGAAAAACAAAGATAACACTTGAAAACAGGTCTTGATAAGTCACAGCAACTCTTGGCTCCTGACACGACACTTGAAGAAGGCATCCTACAGAGAATGTCTGAAACAAGGGTTTTTGTGCACGAAGAACTGATTTATATCTTTGCACAGGTATCTGGACTTATTTCCAAAGGGTTTTGGTGAAGAAATATGCTTCTGAAAGGAATGGAGTCAATGTAATAAGTGGACCCATTTTTGACTACAATTACGATGGCTTACGTGATACCGAGGATGAAATCAAACAGTGAGTTTTTTTCCCCCTGTTCTGTGTGAGATGCCTAAATTGTAGGACGTCACTCAGGGATATTCACATGCTAGAGAACATATCCTTGAATATTTTTTCTTTGAATCTCATTATTGAAAATCTTATGCTGTTTTCAATCTTTGATTAAATGTAGCTTTTAGTAGTTAGAACAAAATTTCGATTTTTTTTGTGATAGAAAAATGTCAATCATATTTTTGAAACTGTCATTTATTCTTTAACAATTCCTCAGTGGCAAAATTGTGATTTTAATTTATTTCCATTGTTTTTTGGAGAGTTTGGGATTCTTTCTATATTCTGAGTCAGTATGTCTTATTAGAAAGTTGCGTAAAGACTTTGGTTGAATCCAGTTATCTCTCTCCCCTTGGGATATAAAAAGATAAAGTAAACACTGTGCCTATAAGAGAATATAGTCTAGTGCATTTATACATGCCCAAATAATCAGAAATCAGCACAGAGTGTATAAATAATATACTTAGCAAATAAAATGCTATTTTGAAATACAGATAATGAATTGGATAGACATTAACTTACTCCTTTTTCAGTAATTCAGAAGAGACATTTCATCTTAATTATATACTTATTGTTGGTCATTTTTATACCTTTTAAACAAATTTAAGTTCACTCACTTTCAAGATTTAGGAAATGTTTAAAATTGTAAGAGCAAGCTGGGTGAGGGATCTAAATGTGTACGCTTTGCTCTACTGGAGCAAATAGCACTAGGCTTATATCCCACTCTTGATATAAGTGCTTCCTTTGCACCAAGTTCAGGCTTTCAGTGTAGACTGAAAGTGCTGCTATTCCTCTACCTATGAAAGTCATCTTTCTGAAACACAAATCTAATATTGGCACTCCATATCTCCCAAGCCTTCAATGGAGTATTGCAGCCTAAACCATAGCACCTAAACTCTGTATCTTGGCACTCACAAACCATCACGATTTGTCTTTTATAGACTTTTCCAGCTCTTTGCTCTACTTTGTTATTCTAGTCACCATTTACTGCCTCCAACTCTTCTCTCCAGCCACTTTAGTTTCTTGGGATATCTTTCTCTTTTCACCAGGTTGAGGCAGGGAGACAATTCCAGGCAGAGAGAACATCATGTTTAAAGTAGGCTAGCAGAGTGTCGTCGTGGGTGAGCATTTTTAAGAGAGAGTTTTGACGTGTCTTGTAATTGTATTTACTTTCCTGGTTCAGGTATGTGGAAGGCAGCTCTATTCCTGTCCCAACTCACTACTATAGCATCATCACCAGCTGCCTGGACTTCACTCAGCCTGCAGACAAGTGTGACGGTCCCCTCTCTGTGTCCTCGTTTATCCTTCCTCACCGACCCGACAATGATGAGAGTTGCAATGTGAGTTCAGAGGCAGGATGTGCTCTCAGATTCAGTTTGTTTCTGAAGTTGTATCCCCACTATTGAACCAGAATGAAGCATATGGATCACCCAACCAAATGGAAAGGGGAAATGACCCAAGTAGAACTTTATTGGATATATAGGGACCTGGAATTCTATAATAATAATTTTATAGTTTTCATTTAGTATGTGTGTGTGTTCTGCATCTATGTGTACATTTAACACAGTTCTATTTATATGTTCAATTTTGACAAATGATGAAGTGCCCATGTTTTTATCTTCAGACAGATTATCTTTTGTTACTAGTTATGGGAAGGTATAACAGTCATTTAATAGCACAGAGGACCCCTGTATTGTTTATTTTCACACGGAGAGAGCTAGGAAGCAGAATGATACAATGAAAAGGTCCTTAACAGAAGCTGGAGAGATGGTTCAGCGGTTATGAGCACTGGCTGCTCTTCTAGAGGCCCAGAGTTCAGTTCCCAGCACCCATGTAATGACTCACGACCACCTGGAACTCCAATCCCAGGGACTCCAATGCCCTCTTCTGGCCTCTGTAGACACACCAGGCATACACCTGTTACACAGACATCCATGCAAACAAACTACTCACACTATAAAATAAATAAAATGTATTAAATTTTAAAAAGGAAAAGCCCTCAGCAGGAAGACAGGCCATGCTGTGTGCACAGAGTGAAAACTCAGGGACACATCATATTTTCTCTTCCTATACATTTATTGTGATGTAAACTCTTTGCTGCAAGTTTTTGTTTAGAAGTAATAGCTGATATACTTTCATTTCACTAATAGTAGGAGCAGGGATGGAATCTATAGAATGGGATTGTTAATCAACAAATTACACTCAAATTCCTAAATTGTGTAGTGTTCTAGAAGAAAAAAAACACCGTTAGCCATAGCCATGGACTCCTAGGCAGCCTGCCATATAAGGCTGAAAATAAAATGGGAATAGAAATAACTACATTAAGAAGTAAAAGGCCAGCTGGGAGCAGGCGTGCATGCCTTTAATCCCAGCATTTGGGAGACAGAGATGGGAAGATCTCTATGAGTTTGAGGCCAACCTGGTCTACAAAGTAAGTTCCAGGACAGCCAGGGCTGTTATACAAAGAAATCCTGCCTCAAAACACCAAAAATAAAATAAAATAAAATAAAATAAAATAAAATAAAATAAAATACCATAACAATTGGTCCAATCAAGACCATAGTCTTCATGCTTCATGGACTGTGTGGCGCTTGGACAGAGACTTCAATTCTGGATGAAGAATTTAGGCAATGAGTGTTCAAAGCAAAATAAAGACTTCAGGAAATAATAGAAGTGTGAACTATGGTATAAGAAGTTAGTTACGTTTTTCTAAAATATGGGATTTGATGGGAGATAATATTTTACACTTGATAGTAGCCAAAAGGTTAAGAAGTGATGGTAAAGTTTTTAAAAATTGCTTGTTATCAAAAATTTAAAACTATACTGGTAGTCGTATTAATACTGGTTGTAATAGCTGCAGAAGTCATTGTGACCATTTACTGAGTACGTGTTATAATCCAAGTGTTGTGTAGATTTTCTACACATGTTGTTTCTGTCATCTAATCACCCTGTAAGGTCTCTTGTTCTTTCTCCTGCCTTTCTGTTAACTTCTAAGGAACTTACATTTATTAAAAGATGATGCTTAGTTGGTGTAGGATAGGGAACTTTAAATTCCAAAGATAATTAGCAGATATCTGTAGAGAACTTGGGGAGTTTTTCTTATTGTGCAATTAGATAAGCAAGAAAAATGTTTCATCAGAAGGGCAACATTTTAGGTTTTGCTTTCAGGAGTTTAAGTCGGAGGAGTTTGAGAATGGGGCTCTGAAAGGTGTTGGCAAGATTCGTAAGAATGAGGTCACAGAACCGAACCGGGGTGTGGTCTTCGACTCTTGACAAGGAGGCTGGAAGGCAGAAGTATTGTAGCCAGAGGATTGCTGGGACCCTGCTTGTGGTTGGAAAGGAGGAAGAAGTGGGAAATCTGGAAGTGAGAGACACGCTGCCATCAGTTCAGACTTGATGTTTTCATCATGGTTGTTCATAGAGGAATGTGGTGCCCCTTGTAACATCACTGTACTTCCCTTGAGAAAACCTCAGTGCTACTAAAAACATTTTAGGAGGTAAACTAAACACATAAAAATTCAATTCAAAACTGCTCTGAGATTTAAAGGTGAAGTAAAGGTCACATAAACATGTATACATATGGTAGGCTATTTGGAGTATATTTCAGTTTCTTGGAGATCCTCCAGTCATGGCAGGAATGTGTCGATGAGTGAGTTTGGATCCCAGCTTGGCTGCTTCTGACTTCCATGGGCACTGAAGGCAGGCGGTGCTGAGACACACGTGCAGGCAAAACACTCATACACATAAAAGTAAAAATAATAAATGGAACTTTAAGAAAGAATGGACATCCATAGTGCAAAAATAACCATGATTGTGGTTTTGGTTGCATTAATATTCTGTTATTTATTTTAAAGTTTTTGTCTTTCCTACTTACTTGAATTCTTATCGTTCTAGGTTGCTGTGATTTTGAATTAGGAAAAACTTTTTCAACCCTGTCCACACATTCACATAACTGCACTTTGAAAGGAAACATTGAACTCACTGACCATTGAAAAATCCAACAAAAGAGCAAACTATGAAAATCCTCCCCAAATATAACCTCATGCTTACCCTGAGGGGACTTGACCCATCAGGAGATCTCCTACTTTGTTAATTACATGGTTGTGCTGAGGACTGTTCAGTAGCCTTGTGGGTAGGGCTAAATTAGGTTTGACTTTCCTGGGAGTTGCAGAAATCTTGGGTAGGTTAGGCCGGAGGGTAGCTTATGAAAGGCCCAAATCCTAGCATCTGCCTGCAAAGCCATTTCTACACTTCGCCTGGAATGGCCAGGCATTGGTTTCCTGAACCAACAAGCTCACGGTACATATTTAGACTTGGCATGAGCTGCTGTCACCCTTGGTCCAGGTCTGCGTGGGTTGGAGCTTTCTGAGAAAACCTTTGCAGGTTCATGGGCCTCAGTGGCTGGTTCAGTAAGACCACTAGTGGTCAAGAGTTAGGTGGGGGCATGTGTGAACATTCTTGGCTCTGGGCTATGCAGCACCCGGTAAATGTCTCTAAAGACTCTCGAAGGACATTTCTGTTCAGAGGCATTAGGTAGTGATGTTGTTTGTGAAGGCCTTCCTGCCCCTGGCTACTAATGAAGAGAGACTTTGGCTTCATAGGATGCTTGGATCTTATTATGTCGCACCCCCTCCCCCATGGTTCCTCCAAATTGAAATATTTTTGAGATGTGAGGATTGCTTCATCTGAAGTATCTTTTAGTTTCAAATTAGACATGGAATACATTGTTCTGTCGTTCTGCATGATTTTAGTATGGAGTTTTGCCAATGAGGCTATCACACGAGCAGCTGAGGCCAAAGGAGATTCCCTTCCTTTCTTTAGTGGTCTTACTATTGACTCATTTTTTTTTTTTTTTTTTTACTTTCTTCCTCTCCCTTGAATTTTTTTTCTACCTTCCTGTGAGCCTGTGAAGTAAGCATCAATACACTTGTGAATTTAGGAAGCTTAGGGCAGTCAGTAGCTTTACCAAGTCACCGAAGCGAGGAAATAGTGGAGCCACAGTTCCAACTAAGACTTTTTGGGCCCCAAAGTACCAAATATATCAACTGACCTGTTTCAAGCTGAACTCAGATAGTAATTCACTGCCATCGACTAGATGGTTGATGGATATGATGGGTCTTCCGAGAAGCCTTGGGATACACACTTAGTTTCCTATATACACTTAGGTACCAGCTCTCTGTTTTATGAGATAGAAGAGCATTCCAGTTTAAGTGTGTGCTGATTTCAACCCTATGTTTGACGGCTGAGAAGAAACACAAATGATCAGATTCTGCTGGGTCAATGATTTTCCTAATTTTGTTTTGTGTTTTGAGAACCTAATGAGAACTACACCTCTTCACACCACGTTTCTCATTTGTTTGGCACACTTATTACTTCGGAAAATGTTTAAAGCCAAGAGCAGGAATTTGTGGTGAATTCCTGACAGGAATTCAGCAGAGACAGGAAGGTCAGGCGGGAACACCATGTTGTGGGTCTGTGTGTAAAAGTGGAAAATGACCATGTAGATCATCTCTTCTAGAAAAAATCTAATTGCTTAATTTCCCTTGCAGAGTTCAGAGGATGAGTCAAAGTGGGTAGAGGAACTCATGAAGATGCACACAGCTCGGGTCCGGGACATTGAGCATCTCACCGGTTTGGACTTCTACCGGAAGACTAGCCGTAGCTATTCAGAAATTCTGACCCTCAAGACATACCTGCATACATATGAGAGCGAGATTTAACTTTCTGGGCATGTGCAGTGTAGTCTCAGCAACTGGTGTATATTTTTATATTGTGTTTGTATTTATTAATTTGAAGCAGGACATAAAAAACACTTAGTATTTTAATCCTATACCAAATCTGACATATTAAGCCTGAATGACTCTGCTATTTTTCCTCTAATGCTTGATTTAGACAGAGTTGTGTTCTGAGAAGAGCTTGTAGAGAACACTGCAGCTCATGATCCAGGTAGAAGCTTCCACATGGTGCTGCAGATTGAATATTTGCATTGAGGAAATATTAATTTTCCAGTGCACAGTCACCACACGTGCAGTCCTGTTCTGTATTGAAATACTGATTTTGTAAAGTTGCATTCATCTGCTGTTAACTCCGACAAACATATTTAAGCCTTATAGACCAATCTTAAATATAATAAATCACACATTCAGATTTTCCCTGGTTCTGTGTGGTCTTTGTTTAATTTTTGAATCTGGGGGTTTACTTCACGTGCATGCATGCCCATGAGGAACACATTTCTTACATTGAGTCCCCTTCCCATCTGCTTCCTTGTTAATTAACTATATGATGGTATAGGCACATCCACTGGGGACTCAGAAAGGCAGAGAAAAAATGCACTAGAACAGGGAAAAACTTAATTGTTTCATAAGGTATTTCAAACTGGAAGAACAGTCTCTTTTGGTCAGTTCAGCTCAAAACTCTCAATAGTAGATTCAACCTTAACTGTTTTATAGGGCTAAGGATATAGGTAGCATTGAATGAACATATGCAAGACACTGTGTTCAGTTCCCTGTTCTACAGAAATAAAAACTGTATTAAGCATATATTCCATACAGATCATCCACCTAGCAACCATTAAGAATGTAAACAGAAGAAAGTAAGTTGAGCTCTGGTCGTAAACATACAATCAACCAACCAAGTTAGAGAAAAAGAAATGCCAAAGGCAGGGTATTAGTCACAGTACAATGTCAGAAGAATACGAATGTGATTTAAAAGCACACAGTTATGGCTTCAGATAATATTGATGTACAGAGCAAAGAGGTCATTAAATGCTGCCAATCACATTATGGAGAGAGGTGTAGTTGTCTTGTTAATGTTGTCAATAATATTGTCACATTTCCAATAACTGCCATTATTATTATTATTTTATATTAAATAGAAGTACATAGCTTTATTTCCACTGTGGTGGTAATCACAATTGGTCCTTTGGTAGATGTAATAGGTTTTTAAAGCTTTACAAACATCCCTTTAAAATGCATTTATTTAAGAAAGAAGAAATAGTGAGTGGGAAAAAAAAAGAAAAGCAACATTAGATCAAAAGATGGTACTGGGAGTTTGTGAAAATTTACAGAAGTAGCAGAGAAAGATTGACACTTGAAGCAGGACCACAAGTCTACTTTGGAAGAATTGATTATGGGCTTACTAAATTTAGCTACATTTATTGGGCACCAACTGTTGCCTGCGTGTCTCTGATACTTTGTATCCCTTGTGTTTAAACACAGAAACACAGGAAGCTTAGGGAAGATTTTTATGGCTAGGGAAAGAATGAGGTGTGAGTGGTAAGTGGGCTTGGAGTTTGGGAGAGAGAGCAAGCAGGGTAGAAAGAAACAGGAATGCAGTTCTTTATTCATTCTGTATTCAGTGATGATGTAATGAACATCATATGCCAGCCACATACGCTAGCCAGTAAGGAGAAAACAATGAATAAAAACCTACATGGTTCCTGAACTCATAAAACTAATTTTTAAGTTAGAGAAAGATGCTGTTCAAAAGTGCTGAAATTTAGTGACATACATTCAAGGAGAGTGTCAAGGATGTGGAAAGGAAATGGCCTTGTAGACAACATTCCAGTTTAGATTTGGAGCATGAGAAGAGCTCCAAGGAAAACAGAGACAAGAAAGAAACACTGATGGTAGGGAAAGTCTCAGATGCGTGATGATCTGAAATAGGTGTCCCCAACACAGTGGCATCTAGGTAGGCAGGGACCAGGTTAAGTTCCACAGGGTGTTGGGGAATGACTGAGAAGTCTCAAGCAGGGGTGTGATAAGCTCTGACTTGAGATTTCTGTATATTGACCTGAGTAGGTAATGATTACCTCACAGGAATTAACCCAGTTATGGGGTCTACTTATAAGAGCCTACGCTTATCTCCCCAGAGTATCATTGCAGGGAAGGAGGGTTAATTAATTGTGCCTTTCAAAGTACTGAGGAGCTGCTTGTGAAGACAGATTTCTGCATCACCTGAGATTGAACTCTTCCCAAGATGGGTTAAACCTGAGGCTCCTGGAGAGAGCAGGGTAAATTTGCTTGAATCCCGCCGCTCTAATTTTATCTTTGGATCAAAGTTTTCTTTCTCATAAACAAACTCACCCCCTGTATATTTCAAGTACGTGGTTTTGCAGAGAAATACACGCCATTAATTGTGGGGTTATTTTTATGAAAGTCTCTGAATGGACAGGGACTCTATTAAAAACGAGGTCTAGAAGACTATTTTAAGTTGGGATTTTTTTAAAAAAAAAATATGTCGAGACCTTAGTCCATTCATACTCTCATTTGAGCAAGTTGCTAGCCACTTGCTAGCATGGTGGTCCCACCCCAGTGAATGGGCTCAGAAACTGCCTCTCTAAAATGATCTCACTGAAAATGGGGTAAACCAGGAAAGCAGCCACATGCTTTCCCAAGGGAGAAAACACTCTGAATTGTTTATAAGAGGGTTGACTTTTAAAAAAAAATCTCTGAACAAAAGCTGTGCTGGGTGCCAACTTGGTTTGCGTAACTGCCCAAGAGCCGCAGCCCCCAGCTTCCTCTGCCATTGTTCCTTGTGGTGGATGGGAAGAGGGTGGCTGTGGGAGACCCAGATGACTTCTCCTGTTTACACTTCTCTCACTGGAGCTCCCTTGTTCTGTTTCCCTGCTGAATTAGGACAGGGCCGCCCTGTGGGTGGGAAGTCGGGATGGCAATGGGCAATCTCCTGCGGCTTTGAAGCCAGGGATTGTTTGGGACAGTGACAAACACAATTCAGATGTTGAAGTTTATAAACTGGGGTAGAGAGCTCTGCTGGAGGTCTAACCTAGGGTGGTAGTGGTTCCTGTTTGGGCTGTGTTTCTAGGAAGCCCATGTCCTTGACCTCTCTTGGCAACTAGTACTGGCTGGAATGAACTGTGGAAAAACTGAGTTCTGGCTGTCATTTTCTTCTTCTCTTTCTTGTCTTTTCCCATTCTCTTTGTCTTTATCATCCTTCCTCTCTTTCTCCTTCACCTCTTCTTCCTCTTCCTTTTAATTCTTTCCCCTCCTTCTTTCCTTCTCTTTGGTTTCCTCTTCTTCCCATTCTTCTGCATTGCTCTGTAATTCCAACTCCATTGAGGTAAAACTAATGCATATAAATTGCACATATGTAAAGAGTACATTCTGATAAACTTTTACACATATGTACATCCTTGACACCGTTAGTGAATATATCCATCACACCTATGCTGCTGCTGCTGCTGCTGATGATGATTATGATGATTATTATTATACACGTGATACAAGCTGGAGTCACCTGGAAGAGAGAACTTCAGTTGAGGAATTGCTTCCATCAGATTGGCCTGTTGTTGACAAGCCTCTGGGGACATTTTCTTGATGATGAGGTGGAAGGGCTCAGTCTGCTGTGAGTGGTACCACTCCTGGGAAAAACGGCCCTGGGTTGTATTAAAAAAATAAAAAATAAAAAAAAAAGCCAGCTCTAAGAATTCCCCTGTGGTTTCTGCTTCAGTTCCTGCCTCCAGGTTCCGGTTTTGGCTTCCCTCAAGGATAGACACGTAAGCTGAAATAAGCTCGTTCCTCTCCAAGTTGGTTTTAGTTAGTGCTTTGTCACGGAAGTAGAAAACAGGCTAGAACAATATATAAACCTTTCTTTGTGTCCCACAGGCATCTTTTACATTCTCAAAGCACTCCACTTCCTCTCCTAACCCTCCACCCTTGATCTGCAGCTATGTTTCCATACAATAGTAGGCACTCTAGTGTTTTCTATCAATGGAATACTTAAGTAGTCACCGCCTGCCTTCTCCAGTACAGTTACTTCAAGACTCATGTAGATTATTGGACAAGCAATAGTCCATTCCTTTTTAATTGTGTAGCATTATATTCTGTAGATGCAACCCATTGGCTTATTCATCTGCTGGTGGACACTTGGATTATTTTCAGGTTTTAGTAATTGCAAAATAGCTGCATTGTTAAGAACATGTGTGTATAACTTTTTGCATATGGGATTTGTTTTCATTTCTCTTTCGTAAAAACTTAGGTGTGGAGTGGCTTGATCCTTTGGTGAATGGATACAATTTAATTTTTTTACGTAAGTGTAAAATTCACTGCCAAAGTGGTTGAATTTGATATTCCCATGAGCCATGTTTGAGGGCCCCATGGTCTCATGTCTCCAGTTCTTGGTGTGGCTGGTTTAGTTTTGGAAATTCTAATAGGTTAATAACAGTATTTCACTGACTTCTTCTTTTTAGATGGAGCCTTACTATGTAGCCTGGCCAGCCCAGAACTTGCTGTGTATCTCAGGCTGGTCTTGAACTTGCAATTATTCTCCTGTCTCTGACCCTTCCATGTGCTGGGATTATGGGTGTGCACCACCATGACCAGCCATTTTTGCTCTTCCTCAGGACTAACAGTGGCAAGCATCTTGTAACATGGTCATTCACCACCCATATGTTTCACTCAGGAAATTTCTGTTAAAGGATTTTGGTCATTTGAAAATTCGGGTTGCTTTTTAAGACTTTTAAGAGGTCTTTAACCTAAATTTAGGTCCCTTGCATATATTTTGCAATAATTATTTTCCAGTCTGTGTGTTGCCCTTTTACTTTCCATATTACATTATGGAGATTAAAGTTTTTAAAACATATGATGAAGTCCAATTTATTGTTTTGATTTTCATTAAATTCTAATTTGGTTCAGTATCTAAGCAATATTTGCCTAACCCAAATGTGGCCAAACATTTTCCCTTTGTTTTATTCCAGAAGTTTTAGGTTTTCCTATTTTACTTTAGATTCATGGTTCACTCCATATTAGTTTTGTATGCTGATGTCATATAAGATATGCACCTTAGCCCTTTTTCTTGGTATGTGAATAGCCAATTTTTTTTCCAGCAGCACTTAAACATTGTTTGACAGTTTCTTGCATTTTTATAATGGATTTTAGTTCTCCCCACACTCCCATTCCACCCTCTCTTACCCGCTCCTCTCCCCTAGAACACGTCTTCTCAGCAAGCCTGCCCGCCCTCTTTCAAGTCTTCTTTTGGTGTGTGACCAGCTGACTTTAGTTAGACTCTTGCCCGAGTGTGGGTGGGGGTTACTAACCGGAGCAAGAGCATCTTACCAGTGGCTACATCACAGAGGAAAATGATACCCTTTCCCAACAGCATCACCTGCCAATAGCCCCTCAGGTGGGAACAGGTCCTCATGGGTCTTTCCCCACCCACATTGAGATATTGAAGGATTGGGTCATATATGGGTGTTGTTGGATCTATAGAGAGTTCAGGAAGGCAAAGGCTATGTCTAGAAGACATCTCTTTGTTGCACACCCCCCATCTTCCGGTTCTTAGATTCTGTCTGCTCCCTTTTCCATGATGCTCTCTGAGCCTTGGAGGGGTGCTATAGCTGTCCAAAAGCAATTCACTTTATTTATCTTGATTTTTCCACTTTGGTTATAAACCAGTCATGTGGGTAGATGTTGGTTCACTTCCTTGGTCACTGTGTTCCATCGATCTGTCTGCCTGTTGTCTACACCAACACATGTGATGTGAATGACGGTGATTTCATGATTTTAAATTGAAGGATTGCTAGCCTCCCAAATTTCTTCTTTTGTATAAATCCAATCTGCTGCAGTTCTTTGTGCTTCTATGTAAATTTTAAATATAGCTTATCAATTTTTAGAAAAGGGCCTCCTGGGATGTTCATTGACTCGATCCATCAAATGATTTATAGTTAACGTGTTAAATAACCTGGAGCATCCTGACCTATGAACAAAATGTATTTCTCCACTTATGGTTGGCCTTTTTCTGACTGGAAGGCCTTCATTTCACTTATGACTTTTAAAGATATTTTCAGTGGGTGAGGAATTCTAGGTCAACAATTCTTCCTTTCAGTGCCTGAGACACATCGGCTCATTGTCCTCTGGCATGCATTATTTCTGATGGGAACGCTGTCATTCTTGTTTTTGACCTCTTTTTTTTTTTTTTTCTCTAGCTGCTTCTAAAAATTTTTTTTTATCAGCTTTAGGCAACTAGATTTTGATGGGCCTTCATTTTCTTATTTATTTATTTTTATTTTTTGTGCTGAGGATACAGGAGTTCATAATTTTCATCGATTTTAGAAAATGTAAAGGCTATTATTATTTTTTTAAACATCTTGGGTTATTTCCGGGACTTATTGCACATGTATTTGGTTTGCTGAACCTGTGCTATTGCTCACGGTTTTCCAACGTTAGTCAGTTTCATCTCAGGCAGTTACTTTTCCTATGTCTTCAAGCTCACCACCCCCCTCCCCCTGCCTTTAAGGTTAACTTTTTAAGCTAAAAAGGCTTTTAAATCCATTTAGTAATTTTGATCTCAGCATTTGTAAAGTTTTTGCATGTATGCATACATCTGTGGTATCCGATATGTGTGTGTGCATGTTGACATGTGTGTGGGCATGTGGGCAAGTATGTGCAGGTGCAAGTAGAGGTGCCTGGGGTTGATGTTGGGTGTCTTCCTCCAGAGCTCTGCACCTCACATATGGTGGCTGAGTTTCTCAGCTGAACCTGGATCTTGTTGTTTATGGCTGGTCTGGTTAACCAGCTTGCCCTGGGGATCCCAGTCTCTGTCCACCTATAATGCACTTGACTAAGGGTGATTGGGCTGACATGCCTACCCAGCCTCTTCATGGGCCCAGTTGTTCTAAACTTCTGGCCCTCATCTTTGTGGAGAAAGAACTTCAATCTACTGAGCCGTTTCCTCAGAGTTTGTAATTTTTATATATCAAAATTCAGTCCTGGTCTGGTGAAATAGCTCACAGTGGGAAGGTGCTCGCCTTCAAGTCTGCCAACCTGAGACTGATATCCAGCACCTGTGTAAAGGTAGGAGGAGAGACCTGACTCTGTAAAGTGGTCCTATGACTTCTACATATCCATGCCTGCACAAGTATGTGCTCACGCTTGCACACAAAATGAATGCATAAAAATCATTCTAAATCAGGTGTATGACTTCCTTATCTTAGCATGTTTTGTTTCTCATGGCTTCCTGAGTACAGAGAATATAATTATAGTAGTAGTTCCATATCTGCTATTTTTTGACATAATTTGTGTTCTTAATCCCTTAGTTTATGGATGCTTATCCTCCATGATGTTTCTGGGCAAAATTCAATTGATTGATTTTTTTTTTTGGTCTTTATTATGAATTTGTTACACTTTCTGCTTATTTGGTTATCTTACAATTACACTTCCTATATGCAAATTTTACCTTTTTGGGTGCTGGATTTCTGAAGCATTCCTTTAAAAATTCTCAGGCTATTTATTCAGTGACACATTTATATTTGAGGGGGGAGAGGAAGAAAGCTTCCTGAAAAAAAGTGTATTATTACTTACCACAAAATTTAATGGCAATATTTTTTTTTTCCCTGATAAAGTTTAGAGTGGGAGCTCTTTTAATCTCCACTACTGAGGAAAGACTATTCTAGTTTCAGTGGTGAGGGTATCCGATGGATTTTGCAGTCTGCCTGTTGGGAACTGGCAAATTCTAACCCTTGGTTGAACTCTGTGCACTGTTCGTATAGCTACTTTAGGTTCGTCTTCCCAAGCTCTGAGTATTTTTCTCACAGAGAGCCTCAGTGATGACTATTCTCCAGACATCTGAGAGGGGCCCTCGGCAGCATCCTGGGGCCCTGCCTGTTCTTCTTTCACCACAGGTGTTGCCCAGGTTTAGAGAGGGTCTTCTAAGCTCATCTGATCTAGAACTTGGGTGAGTTTTCCTACTTAAAACGATCCAGTCAAGAACAATTCTTCACAGGTGTGCCCAGCTGTTTGCATTTTAGTTAATTCCGGACATAGTCAACCGGACAACCAAGGCTAACCATTACAATGATGGATACAGATTTTTCCCCCTAAATTAAATTCACTTAATGGTAAACTTAATCTAACGTTAGCCATGCTCAGATTTAGTTACACATTGAAAATGTGAAAATAGCTTTTGACTTCAAGGCTCACATATTAGGCTGGGTCATGAACATGTGTTAAAACACACTTAATGAGAAAAGAAAGAGCTACCACATTTTCATGAGGAAGTTAAAGATGACCCTGATATGATACAGTGAGTATATAGCTACGTTAACTATTTTACTACTCACGACAATTCTGAGTTTCATATTAAACTCCTCATTTTAGAAATGAGGAACTGCTGTGGAATAGTCCTTTTGTACACTGTGGAGATTTGTTGCTGTGATTGATTTAATAAAGAAGCTGACTGTCCAATAGCTGAACAGGATAAAGTTAGGCGGGAAAGCTAAATTGAGAATGCTGGGAAGGAGAAGGATAGAGTCAGGAGTCGACAGCCAGACATATAGGGAGCAGGAGATGAATGTGCCATGCTAATAAAGGTACCACCACATGGCAGAGTGTAAATAACTTAACTTAAAATGTAAGAGCTAGTTAGTAATAAGCCTGAGATATTGACCAAGCATTTACAATGAAAAAAGTCTCTGTGTGGTAATTTGGGAGCAGATCCCAGGACAGAAAAATGCCACCTACAAGAAACACTGGGGCTGGAGAGATGACTCAGTGCTTAAGAGCACGTAGTGTTCTTGCAGAGGAGCCGAGTTTGGTTTGTCAGGTGTCTGACTCGTGACCACCTGTAACTCTAGGTTAAAGAGTCTGATGATGTTTTTTGGCCTCTGTGAGCACTTTCATTCACACATACACACACACACACACACACACACACACACACACACACGAGAGAGAGAGAGAGAGAGAGAGAGAGAGAGAGAGACAGAGAGACAGAGAGACAGAGACAGAGAGAGAGAGACAGAGAGAGAGAGACAGAGAGAGAGAGAGACAGAGAGAGAGAGACAGAGAGAGAGACAGAGACAGAGAGACAGAGACAGAGACAGACAGAGAGAAAGAGAGACAGAGAGAGAGAGAGGTTTGTGTTATTGGGACAAAATGACTTCTTCAAGGTCATGTAGGTAAAGAGAAAGCTAGGCTGCCTTTCAGGGAGGAAGCTATAGGTGAGGAAGCAATAAAAGTAAGTGGTGGATTAGGAGATGTCCTTCCTGGAGAAAAGTGAAGACCAGAGTGTAGTTATTGCTTGCAAATGTTGGAATTCTGTAATCCCTGCACATGCAGGGAATCAAATTTAGTTTCCTGAAGCATGCTCAGGCTGGGTTTGGAACTGGGAGGTTGGATCCAGGTAGACTGGTTTGGCTGAATTCAAGTAACAGAAGAACTTATGGAAAGAATTGAAGCTTTATTCTGTTTATGCTGCATGGCTCCTAAGCATTGTCATGCTGGAGACTGCCACGAGCTAGACTGGAAAGCACTGAGTTCAGCTGGGTGGGTGGTCAGTGGAGACTCTTGATGTCACTGGATGAAGAAGGAAGTCGTGTTATTGGCCTCGAGGATGGAGCTCTGACAGTAGAAAAAGAAAAAAAGAGAGTCAATGACAGAAGGAATAAAGATGTAGGTGTAATTCAGAGAGGTTCACATTGGGTTGTTGGGGACAAGATAGAGCCTCTCACCAAGACTTCTAGAGAGGACAAGCTGGAAGGCAGCAAGACACTGATAAGTCACTTTTTAAAATGCTGAGCTTGGGGTATGAGTGAACCATGTAGTGATGACGATGATGAGGAGACAGGTGAAGAGGATGCCAACCATGGGGAAATCGTGTGCCTGGCTCATAGGTGTCAGTTAATGGGATAGGCATAGGTGATGTTGCTCTCAAAGTATAGAGTGTGAGAAAACCCCAGGTAGAGAAGGAACAATTCAGGTCAGGGCAGAAGCAAGAGACAGCTCTATTAGGCAGTGGTTAGAAGCTGTAGCTGTGTAGCCTGGAAACTTTGAGTCCAATTCTTTTCATCTATGAAATTATGATAATACCTACTTAGACTTGGCATAAGAATTGTTAGAGCTGAAGGGACAGTGTGGGGGTGGGGCAAGGAAGAGGCCAAATTGGGAGGGGAGTAAAGTGGGGATTTAACAAGGCAACTCCACGTAGTTAAAAGGAGGTTTATTTGGGGGTAACTTAACAGCCAGTAAAGGGGTTGCTTACAGGATCCGGGAGAGGTGAGGTACAGTCCAGTGGGGTTCTCTGGAGAACTCTGACTGGGTCTGCCATCCAGCATCCAGATTCACGAGGGACCAAGAGCACCAGCACTTCTGGATCTTGGGTCTTAAGGGGCTCCTGTCCTGGCCACGCCCCAGGGGCAGGTCTTAGGTAGGTGTGGCAGTTACTGGCTGTCTCATTGGGGCAGAGCTTCAAGGGGAAAGCTGGAACAGCTACCCACTACAGGGAAGAACAAAAGTGGTGTTCCAATGGTGCCCAATGGTGCCCAATGGTGATAGGGCAAATGCCATGTCTTCTCTCACACATTGTTTCTAGACTTAAATCTATGTGAAAAATAAACAGATAAACAAAGAAAAATAATAAAACATTCCAGCCCACCACAAGCACGCACTCCGTTGTAACCCGTTGTTTCTCTTCTCGTGTCTTTGGTTTAAAAGTCCAAGGGTCTGAATGCTGGCTTTTCCCTTGTTTAATGCAAGATCATATAGACAAAAGCAGTCAGAACATAGTAAGTCTTCAGTACCTGACAGCAATACAGCACAAACATGAACTATCAGAGGAGATTTCAGTGAAGCAAAACAGTAGAAACAGCCTTGTAGTTTTGTCTTCACATCCCATGTATCCAGTGAAAGAAGGATACCTTTTTAGAAGGCTTGTCTGGCTTTGAGGGTCTTCAATTCTTTTTTCCCAAAGAAGGGATGTAAAGAAGAAACTCTCTGAAATTCATGACTTCTGTGTCTTGAATGAAAGTCTACATCTACAGAAGAGGGTTAAGAAGAAAGTGAATAGACTGCACAAGAAAAGAGATTTCCGTGGTCTCCGGAGTCAAGTGTGGAGGTCTGAGCAGGTGGTTCATTCTGGGATGTGATGTAGGGAGAAAGAATAACAGGCTATGGGGTTCTGCCATGGCTGGGTTACAGAAGATTGGCATCCTTCGAAGGACCCAGATGCACACAGGTATGCCTTTATGTCCAGTGCCTTTAACGGGTATCAGCTTCTCATATGATCCCAGGGGAAAGGTGGGTGCCATGATAAAAACTGATATGATAGTAAAGAAGTCATACAAACTGAGTGTTCATAACTTTGGTGGTTTGAATAAGAATGCCCCCATGTGCTGGATACTTTTAGGTCAATTTGACACAAGCTGAAGTCGTCTGAGATGAGGGAGCCTCAATTAAGAAAATGCCTCAATAAGAGCTGTAGGTAAGCCTGTAGGGCATTTTCTTAATTAGTGATTCATTTGAGCGATTCATTAACCCCCCCTCCCATTGTGGGTGGTGCCAACCCCGGGCTTGTAGTCCTGTATTTTGGGATATTTGATCACACAGTGTGAAGATACGTCTCTCTCCTTCTTTGCCTGCCTAAGGCACCTTCTAATTGGTTTAATAAAGAGCTGGATGGCCAAGAGCTAGGCAGGAGAGGATAGGCAGGACTTTCAGGCAGAGATAGGAACTCTGGGAAGAATCTGGCTCAGGGGATCTGAGGAGAGGTTCTCCCAGCTCAAATGATCTGGATTAAAGGTGTGTCTTTCCACCTCAAAGATCTGGAGTGAAAGTGGATCTTCCTACTTCAAAATTAAGCAAACAACCCCTCCCAGGTGTGCCCTTCATTTTTGGGTCTTAGTTAATTCCAGATGTAGTCTAGTTGACAACCAAGAATAGCCATTACTATAACCTTTGTTTTTAAAAAATAAAGTTGTATTTCCTGTGGCATAAGATACATACGGACCTTTAGAAGCTGCTTAGCACTGTGCTCGAGACATATCATGTATTCAATAAATATTAACTCCAGGAAATAGAGCCAAGAAAAAAATAGGAAGGAACAGATTCAGAGCTGGAGAGAGAATCAGGAAACCAGACACTCTAAAATCCAAGGTTAGAGATCCCACCACGTGTGTGTGTGTGTGTGTGTGTGTGTGTGTGTGAGAGAGAGAGAGAGAGAGAGAGAGAGAGAGAGAGAGAGAGAGAGAGAGAAGATAGGAGATAGGTGAGTGTTTATGCAGTCAGAGGGCATTCCTGGATGTTGGTCCCCACTTTTCACCTCATTTTAGACAGGATCTCTTGTTGACCGTTATGTATGGACTGTGAGCTTCTAGAGATTCATCCCTTTGTCCCCACTTCCTCTATCACCATAAGAATGCTGGGATTTACAGACACATGCTACCAAGTCTGACTGTATGTGAGTTCTCGGAATCTGAACTCAGGTCTTCAATCCATCTTTCTAACTCTGAACAATATGAGTTAGAATATATTTCATAATACTGGAGTTAGAAATATTAAATTCCAGAGAGAAGTCAAATCAGATGGTGATTTGAAACATCTACTGGATTTTTGCAAAGGCGTGGCATTGGTGGCCTGTTGGGAAGTAAATTCAATGGATTGGTCTGAAAATGGCCACAATGGGCTGCGCTACGGAGAAAATAAGGACACCCAGGACAGTGTGCAGAGACTGCCCTGTGAAGGAACCTGGGCAGGAAACAGAAGAATCACAAGTGACTGTAAGAGGGAGATAAAGCCTGAGGAGGATTTTGTCTTGTTCAGCATGGGAAAAGCTTTACAGGCTCTTGAGAGGAAAGGAACTAACATCTAAGGAAACTGGATTGCAAACAAATTTGAAATTAAAAGTAACAGATGAATGAAGACTCAGCTGTAAATAAATTGCTTCCAGTATATATGCATCATGAGTTGAAATTATTAAAGTACACATGACGGCCATCAAACTTTCTAAAATGTTTCCCTATGAACTAGATACAGGTCACAAATCAGTTGATTGAACCCATTTTTTAAAAAATTAAGTTGGATACCAATACTTTAAAGATATCAACAAAAATTCCAGTAAAAATCCAGATTTCTTTTTTTGCCCTTCTTAAGTTGCTAAGGATTGAAAATGTTAATCATTGCCTGGTAGGCTCACGATCAGTCGGAGCCTCAGCAGCTGCTCTTGAAATCAGGCTTGGCAACTGCTTCCTCTAAAGAGCTGGACAGTAAATATTTCAGGCTTTGTCATCGTTTCTAGCTATTGTGTCCTGCTGTTAAAGTTTGGGAACAGCTATAAACAATGCATAAATGGACTTTGCTGTATTCCAATAAACTTTATCTAGACAAACTTGACTTTCATAATTTTTTTTTAAAGCCACAAAGTAGTACTATTTCTGGCCATCATTGATAAAGTCAAACAATACGTACTGTCAGTATGGGGAAAGAGCCATCCTTATACATGGTTGGTGGGAATGGTGCGGCCACTATGGAAATCAGTTGGGATGTTCCTTGAAAAACTAAAACTAGTGATATCATAATACCTAGCTCTACCACTCTTGGGTGGGTACTCAAGGGATTTTTATGCACAAATAATATGACATACATACATACATATATATATATATAAATATATATATATAAGATTAAATGAGAAGATGGACTATGAAAGGGGAAGGGGGGCCTAAAACACAGAGAGAGGGGCACAAGAAGACATAGAAAAAAATACTGTATGTTTCCTTGCATTTCCTGAATCTAGATTTAAATCTACGTAAAAGTATTCATTTAAAGATATGTATATAAATGTGTGTGTATCTCTCTGGGGTGCACACACGTGTGCGCGCGCGTGTGTGAGTGTGTGTGTGTGTGTGTGTGTGTGTGTGTGTGTGTGTGTGTTTGTGTGTGTCGACATGGTGAGGAAGAGGGAGAGAACCAACAAGCGATGGTGAGGAGGTGTAGAAGAGACTGATGAGATGGGTAGATATGAGCAAAGCACAGGATATTGACTGTAAAGATGTAATGAAACCTATTTTTTTTTCATAAAAGAATCTAAAAAAAAACAAAAAACAAAAAAACAAGAAAAACCCCAGGATTTATTTAAAAGGAAAGGGAAAAAAGAAAATAAGTAAGTTCAAGGCTTTCCTGAGCTAGAGAACAAGTTCAAGGTCCACCTGGACAACACAATGAGACTCTGACTTAAACAAAAGTAGGAAGAGGGCTCAGGATCTAGCTTGGGGTAGGGGAGCAGAGTGCTAACCTAGAGTGCTGTCTCCATTGCCACAAAACAATCAAACAACAAACAAAACAACCTTGGTCAGTTTCCTTATGAAATCCATTCAGACTTCAATGTTTCACGGACTTATGACTCTCTATATGGGGCTGGCTTCTGTCTTACAGCCCAGCTTCTGATTCGGTTAGTTCTCTTCTTGATTTCTCATTCTCTTCACCTTACCCAAAGGCTGCCACACAGCCTGCAGCGCTCCCTGCCACCCAGGCAGCCACCAGACTCCTGAAGAGTCAGCCAGCTAGGTTATCATGTCCATCTTCTTAGGACTAACTAACTGTCTTTGTCCTGGCACTCTGAAATGTGCCCACAGAGAATGCCTGTCATAGGTAAATGCAACGGTGTCATACCAATAAAATGAGACTGTTCTCTGTTAGGGCACAAAGTGTTACTGTTCTTTAGGGTTTTCAAATGTTTTAAAAAGCAAGCAAGCAAACAAACAAACCAACAGAACAAATCTTCTTCATACATTGCACAGACAGAAACAGCTGCCAGCTGGGTTCGGACGGGGGTCCTTGGTCCTGCTCACGGCACTAGCTTTCCTCAACTCTTTAAAAAGTTTCATGAAGTTCTGTTGTTATTGTTTTTGACTTTATTTGGAGTCTTGGCTATTGTCATCTAGAAGACATGGATTTACAGAGCTCTGAGTCAAGTTTCTTCCTCTAAGTAGAGGATAAGTTGCTGTTTTTCATTGTGTTTCCTATTTATTTACTGTATGCTTTCCCTACTTCACTACTTTAGTTTATCTGTCTATAGGCAATTGATTTTTTTTTAACACAATTTATTTTATTTTACTTTTTTTTACTTTTATAATTGATTTAATTTTACATATCAGCCACGGATTCCCCTGTCCTCCCTCCTCCCGCCCCGTCCCGCCCTCCCCCCAATCCACCCCCCCATTCCCATCTCCTCCAGGGCAAGGACTCCCCTTGGGATTCAGCTCAGCCTGGTAGATTCAGTAGAGGCAGGTCCAGCCCCTCCTCCCTTCACCCAGGCTGCATAATAGAGTACTACTCAGCAGAGAAAAACAATGATATCATGAGGTTTGCAGGCAAATGGATGGATCTAGAAAAAAATCATCCTGAGTGAGGTAACCCAGACTTAGAAAGACAAACATGGTATGTACTCACTCATAGGTGGATACAATATGTAAAACAAAGGATTTTGATTCTCATATCGTGTGGCCAGGCATCTCAGACTGTCTTGGAATGGGAAATTTTCAGCACTCAAAGGTATAAAAGTTGGGCCAGGTGTGGTCCTTCTTTTGCTAGTTTGGATGTACTTGGGAGGCAGAAGCAGGCAGATCTCTAAGAGTTCGAGACCAGCATAGTCTACATAGTGAGTTCCAGTCCAGTCAAGGCTACACAGTAAGACCTTGTCCTAAACGACAACGACAATGTGTGGAAATACTGGACAAGCCAAGATGAACTGTTGTTCTGGCCTGATTCACATTTTTATTAGTGCTTTGCCAGAAAGATACATTACCCTTTTAATTTTAGTTATTTTTTTAAATTTAATTTTAAAAATAGTTCAGTTGTTAGCAAAATTTTAAATAAACTTCATTATAAAAAATACTTGCAAATAAACATCACACACCAAAATTAACACGACACAGAGTCTATGCATCTCCATGAACTTCTTTGCAGTTAGAATAGCCATTCTGAAGCTGCGGGGCTTCATGTTAGATTTTTACACTTTCACTATCGTTTTTTTTTTTAATGCATGTTTTCCCTCTTGTGGCTTTATCACTGTAGTAATTACTACGTCCAGTTAACTTTACTAATTCATTTCCTCCATCTCCAAGGTAGTGAACTGTGTCTCAGCCACCTCTCTTCACAGAACTTTGCAGAATGCCTGTGGGCTGGCTACTTTTCTTATCACTGCTCAGAGGCCTGAAAAGAAGGAACTCAAGGAAGGAAGGAACTGTTTTGCTTCAAGTTAAGGAAGGACACACTCTGTTATGGCTGGAAACGCACAGAGGAAGAAGTAGCAGGACGGCTTGTTCACATCTAGGTGGACCAGAAAGCGGAGTTGATGGGGAACTGAGGTTGACTATAACCCATAAAGCACCTCCCCACTCCCTGACCTAATTCCTTCAGCTAAGCTTCGTCTTGCAAAGGTTCCACAACCTCCCAAAATAGTTCCACCAGCTGAGGACTCAATGTTCCAACACATGAGCCCATGGCAGATATTTCATATTTAAATTAGCAAAACCTAGCCCCGATTTGGTTTC